>SZWC01008001.1:103068-121480 GCA_023375785.1 Penium margaritaceum
GGGCGCCGGTAGCTAACCGCACCGGGCCCCGTCACCCCTGCTGAACCCAAATGAGTCAACAGGGAGAACACACTGCATACACCACGAGAGTAGCAAAGGTGGTCTCCTCGAGGCACCGGAACAACTCTCCGAGTGCCCGGGTCTTGACCACCGAGAAAACATGAGCAGTGTCAAAACATCTCGGAATCAACATCCAGACATAACAGACGCCTTTCCGAACATCGGAAGCTCCACAATAGCCATCAGGTCTCCTCGTCGTACCGGTACAATCAACGGGGTGCGCGGGTCTGAACCCACCGAGAAAACTCTCCTACCTCCTGACAAGCCCACATGGCTGTCGGAACGCATCGACCGCGTCTTGCCGACGCTGTCGTAGGTGCTGGAGAAGTCTCGGTGCAGTCCGGAGGCCCATCGTGTCGTCACGCCCTCCTCTGCCACATACCCGGAATGTGGGTATATCGGTAAACTAGCAGTGTCGGTCGTGACGAATGGAAGCCACACAAACCAACAGTGTGTGTCCACTGATCAGTGTCAGACTGTTACAGGTGTGTAGTTGTTAAGTCATGCACAAGTTTATGCAAGCATTGAATTTTACGTTCCATCCTTTCAATTTGTGTATGTTGAGTGACGCCCACGACAACGGTTTTTGGCAAGTGTAGGGCAAACAAACCTGCAGCGACGCACAACCCAACCTGCAGTCGCGGCTGCTGATTCTTCTATGCACTTGTTAGCTCTCTTTACACGTTTAAGACTATGAAGCTTGTGAGACCTGGGCTTCAGTGGCCAAGAATCCTTAGGGAGAAGGCCTCCCGCTCTGGGTCCTCTTGCAGATTTTGATCCGTGCGCTCCCTGACAAGGTCAGTAGCCTCATGATTGCAGATCGCTACAGCTCCCTCCACGACGCGGTACAAGACGCCACGGCCATATCCACCCGCCAGTGATCTACGCGCTAACAACAGGGCGGAGATACCCACGTATTGTCCTGTGCACAGAATCAGCCTCCGCAGCAGAAGCCGAAGGCCGGTTACACCTGCCAGAGTCTGGAACACATTGCCCGCGACTGCCCTTGCTGCCGACAGGCAGCTCCGCGCCCTGACCCAGTCACTGAAGATCCCATGGTCCAGCAGTGGCACCCGTAACATAACCAGCCATGGCCAGGACAGCAGCAGCCACAACAACAGCAGCAGCAGCAACCACATCCACCCCTAACTGGCCAGTCTTAGACAGGACAGGGAAGTGGTCAGGGCATCCTGCCAAATCCGCAACCAGCCCCGAACCCCGGAGCCGACGCACGCAATGTGAAGCTGGGGCTGCCCATGGGTAAGACCAAAAACACGGAGGTAGCCCCCACTAATGAATAAGAGGAACTCATCACACAGGCTCGCTGGTTCAGACTCTGCGGGTGGGATGTGCAGGAAGCCGTGCAAGTCCAGAGCGACTTGCGACGGAAGGCAGAGGCTGTAGAGGCCCGAGTGTATTACGCTGTTACATCCTGTTCTGTGCGGCCCCCTGAGAAGCGTTGTGCCAAGGATACCGCGCACACGAACGGTCCGCCTGTCGAGGCCGCCCTATCTGCTCCTCATGTTACTCCCCTTACTTCTGCCGACCACACGGACCCCATGGAGAAGCTCTTGACCACCTCCATCGCGTCCATGAAATTCTTTGACTTTCTCCGCATCCACCCCAAGCTGGCTCTGCGGCTCAAACAAGAGTTCATCCGAGCCAACCAGCACCTCCAGGTAGTTGGCATATCCCTCACCTGTACCACACCACACCTCGGTACCCAGAACACCGAACGGATTGTAGCAGAGATACCACATGTCTTGAACACTAAACAAATCAACTGGGATGGGAACCGCAGCCTCTGGAACCACCCCACCGCGATGACCGCCACTGTGAGGTAGCCTGTTGTATGGTGTGGATCTGTGGGCGGAAGTTCCTCGCAATCATTGACTCCGGAGTAGCTCATACCACGATAGCCCTCCGCTTCCTCTGTGTGATCGGATGGGCGGATCGTACCCTTCCCACGTGCTGGCTGTTAAGCAACACAGCTGGCGGAATGGACTACGAAGATGGTGAGGTGCAGGGGCTCCCCGTACAGGTGGGATCCCTTCACAAACCAGTAAACGTCCAGGTCACGAAGGCCCAAACCTACAACATTCTCCTTGGCATGGACTTCCTCCTTCCGCATCAGGTCAACCAGTTGTTCTCCCTGGGCGTTATGCAACTCATATCTGCGACTGGATCCATGGAATACGCCCTCATCACTGTCGGGGACCGGGTGACGGTGCCCGTCACCAACGGTGCGCCCTTCTCCCTCTCCGATGCTGCACAAGAGGATTCCCAGGCTCGCCCCCAGCATGACCAGGCCCGCGGAGGAGCCACTCTTGACACAGAGCTAGCACCGGCCGCAGAATGGCAACAGCTCGCCGCAGATTCTGTAGCACCAACTGAGTGAAATTACCTTCTCACGCTGTGGCAGCGGGGAGAATAGGTGTTCGGCACAGGACTACCCCTGGAGGACAAGGAGGAATTTTATCCCGTCCGTGCCCACACTCTGCCACCCCCCCCGTTGGGACCACATCCTACACCCTTGTCTCTCCCCATTGCAGAAACAAGAGTTTCGCGATCTTCTTGACTCCTTCGCGGACATCTTTGTCAGCTCAACAACAAACCTTGGGGTAGTGGATGCCTTCTATGTCATCTCCACCGAAACAGCTCCTACCACCAAGAAGAAAGTCCGCCGTATACTCCTCGATCAAGAACAGATCATCACTCAAGGACTCGCGGAGCTGAAAGCACAAGGCGTGATCGTACCCGTTGTGGGCCCCTGGCGCGCCAACTTGGTTACTGTTGGCAAACCAGATGGATCCAAGAAGTTTTGTGTTGACTTCCGCGACCTCAACCGGGTCACGGAGGAAGATGCCTACCCCATGCCTCTGATTGTTGACATCCAGCAACGACAGCAAGGCCGCGGATGGTTTGCAAAACGGGATGTCAAGGCAGCCTTCCACGCCGTCCCCATACATCCGGACTCCATCGCCAAAACCGCCTTTGTCATGCCGGAGGGGCCCTATGCCTTCACCCGCATGCCCTTTGGCCTCCGCAACGCCAGTGCAGCATTCCAACGCGTCATGGACTCCATACTCCGTGGCATCCCCAACGTGAGCTGTTACATCGATGACATCATGTTTGCGGCTCACAACTTTGCGGAACTCTTCTCCTCCCTCATTGTTGTCTTCTCCGCCCTCCGCACGGCCAACCTCAAGCTCAAGGCTGCCAAGTGCTCCATTGGCGCGGCGGAAATGGAATGCCTGGGGTTTGTCATGAGTGCTTATGGTATCAAAACGGACCCAGAGAAGATCGTGGCAGTCCAGGAGTGGCGCCAGCCCACAACCGCGGGACAGGTCAAAATCTTCCTTGGTTTTGTTTCATTCTACCGTAAGTTTATCCATGATCACGCCCGCATCATCCGCCCCTTGTAGCAGCTCACACACCAAGACGTGATCTTCAAGTGGATGCCGGAGTGCGCGGGGGCATGGATGGAGATTAAACATCAACTGGTTACCGCACCTATGCTGGAGTTCCTTGACTTCAACCTACCTTTCTCCATCACTACCGACTGGTCACGGGACGGCCTCGGTGCGGTGCTGTCGCAGATGATCCAAGAGCCTGTCCAACGGGTCATCGCGTACGCCAGCCACACACCCACAGATGGCGAGCAGAAGTACCCACCGGTAAAAGGCGAGTGCCTGGCCATTCTATGGGCTCTACAGCACTTCCGCGACTACATAAAAACGGGAAGCCCTTTACAGTTTTCACTGTCCATCAGGCTCTTCAGTGGCTCCTCACTACTAAGAACCATCAAGGCATTTTGGCCAAATGGGCTCTCCTCCTTCAAGGCTACAACATGAAGATCAATTATCAACCTGCTCTGGCCAACCGCAATGCGGATGCTCTCAGTCGACTCCCACGTGAGGCATGGCCAACCTCCGCGGATCGACAGGAGGATAGCGCGGACCCTCCGTTCCAACCCACTCCTCCCCCTGTTGACATCGACCCCCAGTGGGAAGGTGTCGCCCGCGAGCTCACAGATGATGAGCATGACATTGCGCACCAACTGGCGGCTGAATCACACTCTTCCACGGACCTGGACTTCACAGAGCCACCTCCTGATCTCATCACCGATAGCCTCCAGCTTGCCCGCCGCTACAACCCCACAATTCGCGGCTGGACCCTGGAAGAAATTTCTGCGCACATTCCCCCACGTTCTTCCCTACCCCAATCTTGCTGAATCTCTTGCACTGCTACACCCATCATTCATCTCCCACCAGCACTATCGACACCTACTACCTCCCCTCTTCTTGAAAACCGCCACCCTCTTTCCCTAGTCGACTTTCTCCTTCACTCCCCTACATCTGCGGAACTCCTACAGATCCTCTTCTCCTCCCTCAACCCTTCCCTCTCTCCCAACGGCATCCGCCTCTCCTGTTCCCTTGACTACAACACGGGAGTCTGCATGGTGGCTCACGAAGTCCTCACGACCCACTCCCGCGTCCGCGTGAACGCCGCCCGAGCACCATGCACATGGGCCCACGCTCCACTGATTCCCGGACCACCTGTGCCCGTCGAGGTCCACGTGGCATGGTCCTACGTCTGGGTCTATGGCCGCAAGTTTGTGGCCATCGTGGACACCGGCACCACACATACCACCATCGCGTTGTGGATGGTCAATGCTCTGAACATCCGCTAGCTCCTCACACCCACCCGACTCCGCTTCTCCTTTTCCAATGGTGCCATCGATACCCCCATCGGCCAGATCGCGGCCCTTCCCATGCAGGTCGCCAACGTTCATGCACCGCACACCGTTAAGGTGTGCGACGTGCGGACATATGACACACTTCTGGCAATGGACTGGCTCGTGCTGCGCAAAGCGGATGTATTGCTCGGTGCTGGCATTCTCAGTCTCATTTTGGCCTTCAGCACTCGTTGTTTTACTCCACTTTTCACTTCACCTTGCCCGCCCTCAGTCTCTCCTCTGATGGTTACTGCCCCTATCACTCCCAGCACCCAACTCACCCGCCGTATGACGCGCATCTCTACTGTGAACCGCGGCACAACATCCCCCATGGCTTGCCCTTCTAGCGCGGGGTCCGCGCCTTCAATGAGGGGGGGTGGTGCATCGAGACGCCAGTTGCATTGACAATCTGCGAGCCAGACCGCGACACCCACTGCTGGCACAGGACAACCCGTGACAACAGGTGTCGCAGTTTCCTCACGAACTGCTTCCCTCACACAGCACAATCCGGCCGGTGCGGACCCACCGGCAGCTAGAACACCAACAAGCGCACCCTGGTACCGGGTCCTTCCGCATCACCAACAGCAGCAACCACACAAGTGGCACCGGCTTGCACACCACCGCCACCTGGTCCTTCCGCATTACCAACAACAGCAATTGCACCTTGAGCATCGGCTGGCGTACCACCACCGCCTGGTCCTTCCGCATCACCACCAACAATAGTCGCGCCAATGGCACCGTCTGACGCACCTCCACCACCAAGCCCTTCTGCACCTACCGCGCACTCCTTTTCCCCACCGGCTTCAAGAGGCAGCCTGGTCTAAGGGACACCGCAACCCCTGCTTAATGCAGGAACAATAATGGAGGGTGCGCGGACCTACTTGGAGGAGAGCTCTGGCGAGAGCGGTGATCAACCCAGGGCCGATCGTCTGCTAGACATGGTCAGTAGTGTCATTATGCACCTGCAAGATGAGCTCCCCGAGGGAGTCCGCGCAAAAATGGCCGACTCGTGCTTTGGCAAAGCCTGGAAGGTGGCCCTGAAGGGCGCAGCCAAGGCTGCTCTGGCTCTTGGACAGCATGGTCGACAGGAGCAATTGTTGGAAACGGCAAGAGCGGAGCGTCTCATTTTCAGTGCTCCGCAATGTCGTCAACTTCCGCCCAGAACAAGCCAGTAACATGGCGGGTGTGGCAGCATTCCTCGACACGCATCAACCAGATTGCTCTGTGAATGCCGCCCGTGAATGGTGGCTCCACGTACGCCGCGACCGGATGAAGGACCCCACGCGGCGCTATGTGCATCTACTTCAGAAACGAGCCCGGACCCTCACCATCTACCACGTTCATCAGATGCCTGCAGGAATGGCAGAGGCACCGCACAGGAAAGTCGGGGCGAAGGCATGGAGGTGTGGTTACTTGATCCGAGTAACTACCGCCAGATGGGGAACACAGTACATGACCCAGGAACTCGCATCTCCGCGGCAGAACGACAGTGCAATGGCCGGCATACGACCATAAAAAAATGTTGGCGCCTGACCCTCGAAGGAGTGATGTGCCACAGGATCGTAGCCGTGGTAGCGGATGAACTATGGAAGGCACTCCAAGAAGCGGGCCAATCACTAAAGAAAGAGGCGGTGTAGCACTGGGCCAGGGAAGCCCTGTAAGTGTGGAGGGAGGAAAAGAACCGTACCACCACTGAGGCAGAGGAGGCTCAAGAGTATCTCTGCTATTCTCTTGAGCTGACACAAATGCAGAACATGTTATAGGCAGTGTGGCAACAGGAGACGGACAAGCAAAAGCAGGAAGCAGAAGCAGTAGCGGAATGAGTAGCAGCGGAGCTCGCAGCCGCGGAGCAGGCGGAGGAACGCAAGATGGAGGCCGAGCATGCAGCAACGGAATAGGAAGTGGCAGCGAGACAGAGAGAAGCTGCTGCACAGGCAACAATGCAAGTGGCGGCAAGAGAGGTGCAAGCGGTAGCAGAGTGAGAATCAGCAGAACTAGCAAAGAAAAGGGGATCAACGGAACAAGTGGCCACGGAGGTAGCAAAGGAAGTAGAGGATAAGACAATGGCAGAGAGTGCAGCAGCGGAAGCAGCAATGGTAGTAGCTGGGGGAGTGGCAGAAAAGCGGGTGGTGGAGGAACAAGTCGGAGCAAAAGGGGAGAAAGGAAAGCATATTGACGAAGCACAAGCCCAAGCGGGGGCGGCGGCAGCCGGAAAAGGGGCGCAAAAAGGTGCATCACAACCAGCCCTATCGGAAGCCATGCCCAACAGGAAGGCCAGATTTTAGGGAGTAGCCAAGAAGGCCGCGGCATCGATGGTCACCAGTAAACAGGCTACCCCATCCCATGTTGCCTTGGTTAGTCGCGTGGCCACTCCACACAAGGAGCAGACCGCGGGTGGGCAAGCCCCGTCTGCGGAAACCACATCGACATCCCAACAGCGGAATCAAGGAAAGAGAGCTGTGGTCAACAGTACTGCTGGTGAACCCTCTGCTAAGCGCAGCAAGCAGCGGCGCCAACCCCAGGGCACCATATCGAGCATCGACCCGGCACAACTGGCGCAAGCCCAATGGGACGTCGCTCAGGCAGCGGACTTGCTCTTGGCGGTATTCCACCACGTGCCCATGCCGGTTGATCTGGTCCCCACCCAGCTTCAGCCCATCCTCAGGAGCACCGGCACCACGGCCCCCCACGAAGGAGGACCCGAAGAGACTGTCGCGGCAGGAGCAGCCAGAAAGGAAACAGGGGCAGTGGTGATCTTCGAACTCAAAAAATCACCACAAAGAGACAACGAGGAGCAGCCCATCGCGAAAACATAAGGCTTGCTGCGGCTCCCCAAGGCTGCAACAGTATGACGACCTGAGACCGAGGTGATTGAAATCCACGATGGACGGAGTCGTCGACATAGGGCGCCACCTGAGATAAGGCTGCAGGACCAGTGGGATGAAGGAGAATAGCGCGTGGTGGGCATCATCTGCCTCTTCCCAACACCCGACGGCTGGGATAGGGAACCCCCTCTCTATGACAAGGAGAACGGACAACAACTGCAGGCAATGAAGAAAAAGCAGGACAAGAGGCGAGCGTAGGGGCTGCCGGTGAAGGAACCGGAGATGAAGAGGAAGCCGAGGGAGGCCGTCATGGAGAAGGTCGCTAGGATGAAGGAAACGATGGAAACACAGGAATGGCGGATTTGGTAGACAGCCCACATCCTGCTCCGCGCCACCACCAAGGAGCAGCAAAAAGAGGAGGCGCGGAAGGTGTACACAGACCTGGAGACGAAGCTAGGGGTAGAATTCGAGAGGCGAAAGAAAGATGATCCCGCCTGCCTCTTTGAGCAATACGCATGGGAGGGCGGTCGTCTCTGGCGAGTCACGCTGCGCGTCTTATGGGTACCTCCACCCACTTTGCATAAAGCAATAGTCGAGGCATACCACCACCACCACCACTCCGGCATACAGGCGCTCAAAGATCGTCTGTCCCCCATCTTGCACGTACCGAGCCTCACGGCACTAGTGAGGGAGGTGGTGCAGCAGTGCGTTCCATGTGAACGCAACCAGAAGATCACGCCGCGGGACATGCCACTCTTCTTACCCTCCCCCATTGGCGAGCCCCTGGAGTGGATCATCATCGACTTCCACGGGCCACGGCCTTGCCGCGCTGAAGGGGAGAGGTATCGAATTGCGGCGGTGGACCATTTCACGAAGTACATGTGGGTCCACGTAGTCCCCGACAAGTCCTCCAAGTGGGCTGCACGCTTCATCTAGGAGGAGATGTTATACAAGTTTAGGGGCTGCAGCGTGGTGCACAGTTATAATGGCACCGAATTCACGGAGGCGTTCCACGATGAACTTACGGAATGGGGCGTGTGGCATGTACACTCCGGGCGGTATCGGCCTGAGTCCCAAGGATAGGTGGAGCGGCTGCAGGACATCCTGGAGCGGGAGGTGGCAACAACGGAAAGCATTGACTGGGGGGAGACCCTAAAGAAGACCGCGCACTTCATCAACAGTCTCCCGGTGGTTGGGGTACTTCCATCATCGCTCGCGTATGATGACAACAACCAGGTACCATTCTGCCTAGGATGCGAGGCGGATTTGGAAGGATTCGGCAAGGTGTGCGGAATATTCAAGACGATGTGCCACCTGAAGTGTGGGAAGCGTGGAAAGGAGGGGATCTGGAGCTGCCATCACTATCATAGTCAAGTGCGGAAGGGCAAATGGAAGTACCCCAACCAACACCGCCCTCGCAGCGGAGACAACTGCATGGGCCGGCTAACAATAACAGTTTCCCGGTGCAAGCACTACGGGCGTCTCGCCCATGACTTATGTGTCGAGGAGGTGGGGTGGAGGGAGGAAGGCAAGAGAATTTACCGGTGCTCAAGCTACAAGAAGTATGAGCGAACGATACATTGCTCCTCATGGAAAACGCTGGTGAACGCGCCTACGATAGAGACGCCGTGTGAGGGACGCAGACTCTTCGTCCATGACAAATGCGTGGACAAGTACCGGCGAGAGGGGAGAGAAGTGGAGAAATATTGCAGACCTTGTCAGGATCACAACCGCCCCAGACCCCGCAAAGGGTTCAAGTGCCTAACATGCTAAAAAGACCCTGGGAAAGTGTCTTGCAAAAAGGGGGAGTGGGGGCATCAGTGTAAGGTGAACCTCTGCCGCTAGTCCACGGGAGAACCAACCCACGGAGGAAGGACCTTGGCAAGCTGACAACCGCGTAGGGCACGATGGCTCTCGCGGTAAGCGTGGTCGAGCATGGGGTACCGCGGAATACAGCAACAGGCGGGCCACATGGCGGGAAGCTATCGCAGGTTGACATTGTCATTTGTGGCGGTAACCCTATGGATATCTAAAGCGCTTGTGGCAGAAGTTGAAATGGGCAGGAACAAGCTGTAGGAAGATCCGCGGTGGTGAAGGAATAGGGGGCGAGCCGCATGAGAAAGTATGATCGCAGAGCAAATCAAGCAAAGAAGGTAGGGTAGCAGACGAGCAGAGCGATCAGGGGAAGTGCTACCAACCTGCATGGGAGTTAGTCCATCAATCACGGAGGAGCACCCAAAGACGCACCGTGAAAGACGAAGATTCAAGGAAGAACACAGAGACCGCGTGCGCGAGCCACGAATGAAGAAGACTTTGTAGGAATAGAAAGATAATGTTCCCTGTGTGCTGGACGAGACCCGTAGTGCGTAGACACACCGCGAGGAGTCCAAGTAGAAGGAAGAAGGCGGATGTAAGAGGGATGAGACCCACGGCGGGTAGACACACCGTGCGGAGTCCCAAAGTAGATAAGGCCCAATCAGCTGTAGCACAAGTAGTGAACAATCTTGATCATTTTGATGCATCAGTACTCTGCATTCCATGTACTTTGTCTCCGATTGTCAAAGACATTTACCCACTCCCATTTGTGCACATAGTGTTCCACTCCCTTGCCCTCCATTGCTCTCGGTGTACTGCACGCGGTTGTGGGACTGAATGCATAAAGAACCAAGCCCGGGGTGGAGTGAGCTGCCGGTGGTGTCCTTGCTTATGCACGGCCGCGGAACGAGGTTCCGCGGAGTGGAGCTGGAAGCCACGAGGTGGCGGGCTCGCGTGTGGCAAGAAGTGGACCGCGCAGTCTCACTCATCTGGTGAGGCTCTTACGCATAGTTCTAGGCTGGTGGTCCACGTAGCTGTTCGCTGTCCGAGGTCAGTAGATCTGTTGCGGAGTAAGCGCATGGTCTGTGGGACTGGTTGCGCGGAGAACTGAGCTCAGGGTGAAGTGAACTGCCGGCAGTGTCCTTGCTTGCACACGGCCGCGGAACGAGGTTCCGCGGAGAGGAGCTGGAAACCACGAGGTGGTGAGCTCGCATGTGACAAGACGTGGACCGCGGAGAGTCACTGATCGGCGAGGTTCCCACGCCTAGGTCCAGACCTGTAGTTCACGGAACTAACTGCTATCTGAAGTTAGTGTTGTAAGTCTGTGGCGGAACAAATCCGAGCAATCAGTTATAGGAGTGCATGTTTCACAGATAGAGCGGAACAAGGCCTACGCAAAGAAAGTTAGGGAAGCGGCAAAATTGGGGGTATCAGTGTCAACGTGCGGTGACGTGAACAGTTCCTGTTGGCCTGAGGGCGAGTATGCACCCTGGAGGGTCCCTAGCAGTGGCTGGTTCACACCACCAACTCTTTTTGGAGAGACTGAAACTGTGGAGGCAAATGGTTCCAAGGATGGAAGAAAACTGGTCAGAGAATGAGGCAATAGTTTTTTTGCCTGAATTGACTACAAATGAACACTTTATCAAGGCACACAAGCAGTGGCATTTTACAGCCACTGATTTAAGCTTTCCATAGCACCAAAGCATGCCAGATTTGGAGCTTCCTAGCAGATTCTATTGCTTCTAGAGTAGCCCTTGGTAGGCTGTCCTTTTCCCACCTAGGAAGGCATCCATTCCCTCCTCTAGAAGCTTCTACCCCTTCCTAGATTCCTCAGATTGCTTCTAGTAGGAGAGAAGGTGTCCAGAAGACCAAGACACCTCTAGATGCCTTGTAGGACAAGTCACCCCTTCTAGAAGGTGTGCCATCTTCCTGGACCCTCACCTGGCCTTCTAGAAACCTAAAGAGGAACTCTAGAGTTTGAGCTAGCTTCATGGCATCTATTTTCCATCTCCCTTGAGGCAGGGCAGAATTTCATCTTATGGGACTTGAACGCGGGCCCCTGCCTCTAGAGGTGGACACCATTAACCACTTAGCCACTACGGCCTATTTTTTTGGTGTTCCTTTTTGGAGTCACTCCTGCCATGGTGAGGAGCAACACTCCAACAATCTCCCTCTTGCACATCACCCATGGCACTTGTCCATGATCAACCTGCAACTGAAGAGCCTTTCTCCTCATGGGAGGCGAGCTCATACTTTACTGCTCCCTCCCACTCAGCCCCATCCTTCTTGTGCAGTGCCTCCTTGAGGCTCCTCTTGCGCGAACCAAGCCCAAATGCCCTTGTCGGCATCTTATCTTTTTGTCCTTCTTTGCACACGGCTGCTCGTGCGGGGCTCTTGAGGCAGTTGTTGTTGTTGTTGTCCCCTTTCGGGACCATCCTCTCCAAGCGCCTGCTCCCCCTCTCTTGGAGACCTTGGAGACATCTGTCGACTCCCCACCTCCACGTCCATCTCCAGTGCTTCGGATTCCTCATCCGAACTGGCCGGAATAAAATCTACCGCTCACCCACCCCTTAGGCAATGCTCTCCGGTTGGTGGTGATGCGAGGACGTCACCCTCATTCACGTCCTCCGGCATCTCCACCTCAAGGAGTAGCATGCATTCCCCCTCTTGAAGAGACCTGCCTCCTTGTCTGTCCAAATGCTTTTCTCGTTGAACGTGACGTCGCGACTCCGCACAATCTGTTGCCTCCTTGGGTCAAAGAGCCGGTATGCCTTGCTTCCGCTCTCATACCCAAGGAAAATACACCGGCGGGTTCATGGGTCTAGCTTGCTCCGCCTTTCACATGCCTGCACCACCGCATGTGCAATGCAACCAAACGTGCCGAGGTGACCCACTGCCGGCTTCCTCCCGCTCAACACCTCTTGTGGCGTCTTCCATGCCTTGCTCTCCTTGTCCTTCAACGGCTTGGTCGGTGTAAGGTTCATCATGTATGTCGCTGTCCGTGCCGCCTCCGCCCAATACCGTTGTGTAAGGTCGACGTCGCTCAACATGGATCGCACCATGTTAAGGATTGTGCGACTCGCTCTCTCTGCGACACCATTCTGTTGTGGGAAGTGTGGAGTTGTTTTCTGCCACTCAATCCCTTTGCTCTTCATCCACCCAAGGCACCCCGCATATTCACCGCCGTTGTCACTCCGGAACGCCTTCACCTTCAACTCTATTTGCCGCTCCACATCTGCCACAAAATCCTGCATGCACGCAAGGACCTCGCTCGTCCGCTTCATTGGGTAGAGGTAGAGTTTCCGGCAGTGGTCATCGATGATGGTGAGGAAGTAGCAAGCTCCGCCGATGGAGCTCTCAAGCGGTCTACACACATCTGTGTGTACCACAGCTAATTTTGCCGATGCACGCGTCCCCTTGGCCACAAACGGCTGCCGCATTGATTTGCCAATGATGCATGGCTCACACACGGTCTCCTTGGTTCTATCAAGGCCGCTGATTTGGAGACCCCGCACCACTTCCCTCTTCACTGTCGATGGAGAAATGTGGCAGAGTCGGCAGTGCCATAGGTCCAGGTCTCCTCCATCCTTTGTTGAAAGATTGGCGACGTTGGATCCCGCCCGGCTGCTGAGGATCTTCGCACGTAGCAGGTACAAGTCATCCTCCCTCTTGGTACGTGCAATCACCTCACCTTTGCCCTCCTTGCGGATGATAGCCTCCTTCTTTGTGAAGAGCACCTCAAGTCCCTTGTCGGTAAGGCGGCTGACGGAGAGCAGGTTTGCCCCAAAGTTGGGAATATGCAACACATCATGGATTGTGCTCGTGACACGTTTGCCATCCACAATTGACTCAATGCGGACGTTACCCTCACCGACGGCCACCTGTGTTTTTCCATTGGCCACCGTCATGCGTCTCTGTGAGGCGCCGTAGGTGACAAATGCCGCCCTATTGCATTGCATATGGCAGCCTGATCCGGAGTCAATGACGGCAACTCCCGGATCCTTCAAGTTGGTGGAGTTGTACGCCATAAGGGCATGCTCATATTTCTTCCCGCCCCGCTGCGACCGATCTGTTTTCTTCTTGGGAAAGTTGCGTACGTAGTGGCCTTCCTTGCCGCAATTGAAGCACTCCCCCTTCTTGTCACCCTTCTTGGTGCCCTGTTTGGCACCCTTCCACTTGTCGCCTTGGCCTCCACTTTGAGGATGAACCGTGTAAGCTGAACTTGATGCCGCTACACTCTCTGGACCGCCACGTCGCATCCGCTCATTGCGCACGTACTCAGCAACCTTCAGGTAATTCAACTCGTCGGAAGGCCAGCCACCAAGGACTGTGATCATGGGACTCCAACTGTCCGGCAAGGCCAAAAGGAGGATCATAGCTTGCAACTCAGAGTCGACCTCCCAACCAATGGCCATGCACTCCGCTGCGAGCGACTCAATCTCCTGCAAGATCTCCATGACGTTGTCGTCTTCATTGGCTCGGAGGGCGCCATTTGAAAATAAAGAGCTGACTGGCAAGGTTGCTTGACTGGTAGATGGAGGAGAGTGTTGACCATGCTTCTGTGGCCAGGAGGCATCCTTGGATGTGCCCACGTTGTGGCAGGCATAACGCGGACACAAGAAGCGCCAACGCCTTTTTGTTGCGCTTCTTGTATGCCTTCTTCACCTCAGTCGTTGCAGTCTGCGGCGGAGTAGTCTCATCACCCTTTACAAGCTTAAGCAGTTCCTTGTCGTTGAGGAAGACCTCAAACTGCCACCTCCACAAGCCAAAGCCTGTCCCATCAAACTGAAGGACAGCACGACTGCTCTCGTGCTCGCTGGTCACCATGTCTTGCTATTGGAAGCGTGAATTCAAGCTGGCTTGGAACCCCTTGAGGCGTGGGCCCATAACCCTTTGTTGGCCTGAGGGTGAGTTTGCACCCTAGAGGGTCCCTAGCAGTGGTTGGTTCACACCACCAACTCTTTTTGGAGAGATTGAAACTGTGGAGGCAAATGGTTCCGAGGATGGCAGAAAACTGGTCAGAGAGTGAGGCAATAGGTTTTGGCCTGAATTGACTGGGAATGAATAATTGATTAAGTCCCACAAGCAGTGGCATTTTATAGCCACTGATCTAAGCTTTCCAGAACACCAAAGCATGCCAGATTTGGAGCTTCCTAGCAGATTCTATGGCTTCTAGAGTGGCCCTTGGTAGGCTGTCCTTTTCCCACCTAGGAAGGCATCCATTCCCTCCTCTAGAAGATCCTGCCCCTTCCTAGATTCCTTAGCTTGCTTCTAATAGGAGGGAAGGTGTCCAGAAGACCAAGNTGAATAATTGATTAAGTCCCACAAGCAGTGGCATTTTATAGCCACTGATCTAAGCTTTCCAGAACACCAAAGCATGCCAGATTTGGAGCTTCCTAGCAGATTCTATGGCTTCTAGAGTGGCCCTTGGTAGGCTGTCCTTTTCCCACCTAGGAAGGCATCCATTCCCTCCTCTAGAAGATCCTGCCCCTTCCTAGATTCCTTAGCTTGCTTCTAATAGGAGGGAAGGTGTCCAGAAGACCAAGACACCTCTAGATGCCTTGTAGGACAAGTCACCTTTCTAGAAGGTGTACCACCTTCTCGGACCCTCACCTGGCCTTCTAGAAACTTAAAGAGGAACTCTAGAGGTTGAGCTAGCTTCCTAGCATCTATTTTCCATCTCCCTTGAGGCAGGGCAGAATTCCATCTTGTGGGACTTGAACCCGGCCCCCTGCCTCTATAGGTGGACACCATCAACCACTGAGCCAGTACGACTTGTCTTTTTGGTGTTCCTTTTCGGATTCACTCCTGCCATGGTATGGAGCAACACTCCAACAGTTCCCCGCTCTTTGCTCAGCGGAACTGCAAGTGCCTTAAGATCAGTCCTACATGTTGGCGGCAAGCTTTGTGTATCAGGACATAAGGTAGCAACACCAGCAACTCCAGCAGCAGCAATCAACGGTGCGGTGCTTCCTGCCGTGTAGAGCCGTTACGTATGCAGGCAACCGAGACTCCTCTCCCATGTTATCACGCGCCCCAGTCAGCTCCTCACCAGGCTCTGATCCGCTCGGTCAACACCGGAGGGTAACTGAGTGGCTGGAATAGCTGTACTGGCGTCGCATCATGGATGCGCTGGGCGAGTATGTGGAAGTGGAGGCCATCTACAGTGTAGGAAGCCGCGGATCCAGCCAGCCTCAGGAGGAACAGGAAGGTGTGGTCCTGGCGCCACAATGGTTCTCCGATGCCCCACCATCATCGGAGCAATCCTCCGCTGGTGGAGAGCTAGGGGCCTTCCGCGGGCTTGTTTACCGGCGACGTGGCGGACAGCAGCCATCGCCATGTGTCAACCCAGCACCGCAACAGTCATCATCCTGGATGCATCCGCCGCTCGAGGTGGTGGCTCCTGTGGAGGAAGGTCCTCTAGACTATTCTATCCCGGAGGAGCAGCAGGCACACATGGAAACCACGCAGGCAAGGAACAAGACCTTTGCACCCGACGGGTCTCCACTGCAGATGCATCCGTGGCAGCACATAACAGGAACCATGCAGGCGGGGACACCAGCACCATTTCAGGCGCCAGGATCCGCGCAGTGGCAGATGAACCAACCACGGGTGGATCAGGTGCCAGATCCGGCTGGATTGCTGCCCATGGAATCCACGGCATACACCTCAGCAGCGAGGTTGATGCAATCTCAAATGCACCCTCCGCGGCACCCCATGGGGGGTGTGCAAGTGGGAACGAACCCGCAACCCTCCGTGGCGGGACAACCGCAACGACAGGTGTATCAGTATCAACCATATTCAGGGACTTCGCCGGTGGGGATGCCGGCATCACATCATGTAATGAATGCGCAGCCGTAGCAGATGAACCAATCACAGGCGATTGTTGGTGGAGGACAGGCAATGACTGCAACAACTACGTAGCAGCCTCAGCAATCTGTGACAACGGCACGGACAGGAACGAGGGTACGTCACTCGGCGACGACTCCGTAGCCCCTGCCAAGCGCCTAAGCGGTTGGTGGCGCAGTACAGGGGAGTCCCACGGTCCAGCCTCCAAAGTCCAACTGCAGATGCACCAGCATATGCCACCTGGGGGCATGATGCAGATGGGACCTATAATGCAATCCTCCTCTGCAGCCTCACAGCCATGGATAGCTCCGCATCCACAACCGATGAACACCATGCCGGTGGGAATGAGTCAACAGCCATTTTTGCCAAACATCCAACACCAACCACCCTTGGGAACGGCGCCGAAACCCCTGACAGATGCAGCTGCATACCAGCGGACTCACCCAAAGCACTCAGTCGGACCCGCATCGGGGGGAGTGCCCCTTCAGGTACAGTCATTGACGCTACAAGCTCAGATGATGCCACAGGGCCCCTCCAATCTGCTACCGCAGCAGATGATGGGGGTTCAGAACTCCGCGGGAGCCACGCCAGCCCATGTTCCCCCGATCCCGCCACTCATAGCAACCAGTACTGGACCAACAATTCCTCTCCATTCCGCTGTTGTAGCTCCCTCTACTCTGACTTATCGGATACCACAGCTGCTGGCACCGACGGTGCAGGGAACCCAGGTGCCGCCCCTAGGACGACATTTTACTCTACACCCTACACTGCTTCCATACCAGTCCCCTCTTCCCGGTACGCATCCCAGCCACCCATGCAATCAGGTCCTCACGTGCCCGCGGGACAGCCCCCGATGCCGGTGCATCACGCTGGATACTCCGCAACCCACCATGCAACTCCCCAACCTTCACACTATGTGACTACATTAACGACTAACCGCAGCACTGTGCCTCAACTGCAGTACATCCACTCCGAGCCTGCAAATCTCCCATGGCTGGATACCTTCAAGGGTACTCCGGAGGAAGACCCCTGGACCTGGCTCAAACAGATCACCCTTTACGCCAGCATTGGCCGCATTTCGCCCGACCTCTGCCTGGCCACTACGAAACTTCACCTCCAAGGAGCTGCAATAGATTGGTACAACGCACGCGCGCCCTTCCTATCTTTTGAAAACTTTGGCAACGCCCTCATTGAGCGCTTCAAGTATGTGACAAAGGAGGAGGCTTTGCGGAAGATCGAGAAGGAGGTCATGCACAGGGATGATGACATCCGCAGACTTTTGGAGAAGTTCCTGACCTAAGCTTCAGTGGCCAAGAATCCTCAGGGAGAATGCCTCCCGCTCTGGGTCCTCTTGCACAACTTGATCCGCGCGCTCCCCAACAAGATCGGTAGCCTCATGATTGCAGATCCCTACAGCTCCCTCCACGACGTAGTACAAGACGCCACGGCCATATCCACCCGCCAGCGATCTACGCGCTAGAAACAGGACGGAGATACCCACGTACCGTCCTCTGCACAGAATCAGCCTCCGCAGCAGAAGCTGAAGGTCTATTACACCTGCCGAAGTCTGGAACACATCGGCCACGACTGCCCTTGCCGCGGACAGGCAGCTTCACGCCCTGACCCAGTCACTGAAGATCGCATGGTCCAGCAGTGGCACATGTTTTGTAACCAGCCATGACCAGGACAGCAACAGCCACACCAATAGCAGCAGCAGCGACCACATCCACCCCAGACTGGCCAGTCTCATACAGGACAGGGAAGTGGTCAAGGTATCCTCCCAAATCTGAAACCAGCCCCAAACCCTGCAGCCGGCGCACGCAATGTGAAGCTGGGCGACAAATGGGTGAAACTGAAACCACAGAGGTAGCCCCCACTCAGGAAGAAGCGGAACTCATCACACTAGCTTGCAGGCTCAGACTCTGCGGGTGGGATCTGCAGGAAGCCGTGCAAGTCCAGAGCGACTTGCGACAGAGGGAAAAGGCTGTAGAGGACGATTATGTATATGTTTATGTATATGTATATGTATATGTATGTGTATATGTATATGTATATGTATATGTATATGTATATGTATATGTATATGTATATGTATATGTATATGTATATGTATATGTATATGTAT
>SZWC01008002.1:0-23745 GCA_023375785.1 Penium margaritaceum
TCTATATCTATATCTATATCTATATCTATATCTATATCTATATCTATATCTATATCTATATCTATATCTATATCTATATCTATATCTATATCTATATCTATATCTATATCTATACATATATATCTCTTAATTTATCTATATCTATATCAATATCCATATCTATATGTATATACACCTATGTCTATATCTATAGCTATACCTTTACCTTTAACTTAAATATATATATATCTTCATATCAAAATGTTTATCTATAGATACATAAAGAATAATTATATATGTTCACCTCCTTGCCACGTTTACCTCCACCTCTCTTGGTTTCTTGACATCATACTTGTGATTGGGATGATTGAACCAGGCTTACACATGTGTGCTGTATGGCTTTTTGTGTGGCACTATTTCAACTTGGAAGAGCAAAACTTTGTCCCTCGGGTTAAACATTATTCAGTGTACCTTTGAGCACAATCAATTGTCAATTTTAGTTTACAAATACGCATCTACACAGACATGTACCTCTTCGCCCCACTCACAAGTCCCCTTTTGGCATCACCCACTTCCATCAACATCCTCCCAACATTAAAATTCTTTATTTGAGTACTTCTTGAGCAACATGCCAGTAGGAATTTAGCTTCATGGTTCATGTTTTTGGGAGGAAAATTATTGATATTGTTGTAGTAAAAAGGATGAGCCATGGTAGAATGGAACGCAACATTCATCCTATGTTGGCCGTTATGATGGAAAGGCAAACGTGGGGATGCCATTGTAAGGACAATCATGACCTTCATGAATGGTGTCCCCACCTGTTTTCATCAACACCCACTAGACCATCAATCTGGATGTGTCCATGTGTGTGAAGGTGGCACATAAAAACACAAATGTCATGCAGACACTTTTTGCAACGCGATCAAGGCGAATACAGACATATTCCTTATGAAGTATGTCTATGTCCATGCATGTGAAGGTGGAATACAAAAAGACCTTTTTCATGCAGACCAGCAAGTTTTGTCACTAGTTTTTTGTCAAAACGTGAGTATCACTTTCCCCACTATCTCCATTGCACACTAGTGGGCGGTGGAAATAGAGTCCCAATGAACGTCACACTACTTGACTTAAGGAGGGACCACGGCCTCCCCCAAAAACTTTGTACCCACCTACAACAATTTCAAGGGAAGAGAGAGTAGAAGAAGGGGAAAATTGGCCCACGCCATATAGAACCTTATTCCTCTCATCATATTCAAAACTCATACAATTTTGCAACCCATCACTCATCTGTGCCATATGCTCTTGCTTCCCATCCCCCACATCAACCACACTTTCTCCCTTAGATTTTCTTGTCCCTCCTTCCCAACAGTGATCTGATGCCCCAACTTGCCCCTCATTTCCCGAGCATTTTGCATTATGGAGTTGCACATTGTGCTCCCCTCCAAGGCCCTTTCTCCTCTTTTGGGCCATGAGGTTCCCTCCTTACACACCTTTCCATGAGTACCTGATGCCCCCCCCCCCTTTCTCTACATTCTTTTGCAATTGTTTGATTGACTACTCCTCACATCTTTATAGTGCATATTCTCACTTGAGCCTACCCCATGCACACTTAAACAAAACTTTACATTCTAGCATTAAACTCCATTGGAACCTTCTTTCTTCCTCAAGATTTCTATGCATCAACCACACCTTCGCCATGTCATCTCTTGCTTTCACCTAGAGCGACCAAACACCCAAACATGCCCCATACTCCTCGCCTTCTCCTTCAGTTTTTGGACGTTTCCTACTCTGCTCCCCTCCTAGCATCCTCCCCCCTTGCTCCTGAGGGATCCATTTTGTTGAAGGGAAGCTGGGCTTTACTCACATCTCACCCGTCGCCCCTCATCTCTCCCTTCTCATCTCTCTCGGGACGTACGTTCCACCCTTTGAGTGCAATACCATGCCCACTATTCGTGTTAGGTGCCCATGCCATCGGCAGTTTGCGATAGAGGTTTGCAATAGAGGTTTTGTTACCAGGTTATAGTGCCACACGATTCGAATGGGTACCTACCCTAGCTCTCCTTCCGCTATGACTAGCTCTTCAACAAAGCATACTTTTGGGTGAATACTAAAAGGTGAGGTTGGTGTTTGTTTCTTCATTTGGACCAAAACAAGTTTCCCACATAACTACCAAGTTCGGTTGGAGGGGTTGACTTCTCTTTTGTGTATGATTTTTAGAAAGGAGCACATGGAAGGGATACTTTTCTTTTGCCAACATGCGACCAAGCATACGCTACGGTCAACCTGTCTAGATCACCAGGAGAAGCGCAGAATAAAGCAGAGAGGCTAATCTCAGCATTAATTTCATAAAAACAAATTTCAGAGCATTCATTTCTAGCTGCTGTGGCGTTGCAAAATATTCGTCGAGTCGGCTTATAGTCAAATGCATGACCGCCTCTTGTATACCACGTAGGCGTGAGAGGCTCTCCCGCTAAGGGCGGTAGCAAAACGACGGTGCCACATTGCAGCGAGGGATTGCCATCGCATGAGCAATGTTGCTCTGGTAACATTAGCACAGGGGAACAGTGTCCTCGTCTCCAATACATTTACACCTTATGTTGTCACCTGCACTCACGCAGCCACCGCCTCCTACCTAGTGTGGACAGCCTGCTATATCCCACTCTAGACGGCTCAGTAAGTGAGCTGCTTTGTCTACACGGATGTCGCGTATCAACCAACGCACTATCTCCACCTCCACCATCACTCCTCCCAAACAACCGCCCCCAGCTTTGGCCCTAGGCGCCGATCAAGAACATTTAGCGATGGCACGTCAACAAAGTCGGCAAGCGTCTCCTTCTTCAGGAGCTCACCGTGAAACACGGCAGCAGCGCGGCTTGTTCACGCATCAGCCCATGCTCCTGAAGTCATGGCAGCAGATGCAGCCACAGCCATGGAGACTGTGACTAGTGTGGTGGCTTCAGCAGCGTTAACTTCAAGAGGCAATGACAGCATCATTAGAGGCAACGCTAGCATCGCCACCAAAACAAAATGCAGCAGCACCACTGTCAGTACTAGCCCAAACATCATTGTTGTCTGTAGCATCAGCAGTAGTACTAGAGTCATGTTCATGAAGAAAAAGACATTACAACATGAAATTACTTTCAAAGAGACCTCTCACACATGTGGCTCAAGGAGGGGCCTATAAGGAGCATGAGTCTCTCATTCAAGAGATCTACATAAAAGCAAGAAATGGGAGATGACAAGCAACAAGACTCTCGTCCGAATGTAGTAGAATGCTTGGGGAGCAGCAAACATCTCCTGTCAGAATGAGGATCAACGAAGAATATGGTATTGGCCATGTTATAAAGGGCTTGGGCCGGAGCACGTTGCACTCCTAGTTAGAGCTGGTGAAAGTAGAGACGGATGATAGTTAAGTGCGAAACAAACAAGGCTCCTTGACGATGCAATTGACCCCTGGTTCCTTTCAAGTAATGCTTGAAGAAGTCGTGTATTGGACCTGTGAAACATCTAAACATCTTGAATGAGTGGATGTAGCACTGTGTGTGTGTGTGTGTGTATGTGTGTGTGTGTGTGCGTATGTGTGTGCATGCGTGCATGCATGCATGTGTGAGTGTGTGCGTGCATGAAGGTGGGTGCACGTGTGTGTGTGTGTATGTGTGTGTGTTTGTGTGTGTGTGTGTGTGTGTGTATATACTTGTGTGTGTGTGTGTGTGTGCGCGTGCGTACGAGCGTGTGTGTGTGTGCATGTGTGCATGCGTACATGTGTGATTGTGTGCATGCGTGTGGATGTGCGTGTGTGTGTGTGTGTGTGTGCGTACGTGTGTGCGTGCATGTACGCATGTATGCATGCGTGTTTTAGTGTGTGTGCGTCGATGCGAGCATGGCTACATGGAGGGACCTCTTGTGGTCCATGCCTGTCCACTATTCCTTAATTACCATTAGCCAATACATGTTCTCTGGTCCATGTGTTTCACCTGGTGGTGAAATAGCTGTTTCATTTCCTCATTGCACATATCTTTACTGTGATTAGACATGCTTTCATCAGACCTTGCCACTTGTGTAATGAGTGCACATGCAGGGGTTGGATCAACAAGCTTAGGCATGCGGTTCCATCATCATTTGCAATGCAACATGATTCTGCTTCAGTGCTGCAAGGGGCCATTGATCACATCTTGTGGCTTGAATCACGTACTTCAGCTTTGTCTATGATTCAAACCGTTATTGATCTAGCTATTCAGCAACCATAAGGATGATGTTTTGCTTCGTAGATATCTACTTTTGAACCACCTAATGGTGATCTATGTACCTTGTGCACCAGGGTCTCTATCTATATGAAATGGAATTTGTGTGTTTTGTGCTCCCTAAGAACCTCCTCACATATAATGCTCCATGTTATGCGAGTATGCTTCATTGAGGTATTCGTGTAAAAGTAGCAGTGGATTCTTGGTGCAAATCCCAGTGTGCTTTTCTTGGGAAAATGAAACTTGCTTTTCTTTGTAGCAAATTTGGCATCTGGTACCAATGCCTCTGATGTAAGACGTTTCAGCACAAGAACTTCTGTAGAGTGAAGTGTCCAAGTCTTAGTGCCTTCTTTCGTTAAGTGTTGGTGAAACCTAACAATGACAATCTACTCGCATCTACAAATTTCAAAGGTTTTTCCTCAATCACAACCCTGAATAATCCCCCTTCAAAAGATAAAACCATGGCTTTTCTTCATATTGATCAGATGCAACTATTCACACTCACACACACACACACACCCAGTATCTCGCTCTTGCTGTCATAGCGCAGGCACCGCATGGCCGCGTCGTTGCAGTCGGTGACACCACGCTTCTCGTCAAACACCAGATACCCGTCCTGTTCTCATCCATGCAGACACAAACGCACATGACATGAAGATTCTGGTACGTTTCTTGTTGGACAAACATTTCTTACACGTTTTTCAAAACGTCTAAGAAACACTGCACCGCCGCATCGTTGCAGTCCATGACGCCACGTTTCTCGTCAAACACAAGACGCCCATCCTGCACCTCTCCATGCACACACAAACGCACATTCCAAGACGATTTTGCTATGTTCTTCATCGAACACAAGATACCCGTCCTACACTTCTCCATGCAGACACAAACACACATGTCATAAAGATTCTGCTACCTTCTAGCACTGCGTGCACACGCACACACACACACACACGCACAAACACACACACACACGCACACGCACACACTCACACCACAGACACACACACACACACAAAACATTAAGTTATGGTTAATCATGCCTGTTATGTACGCAACATCATCCATGTATTACATGTTTTTTGTGCAGCTTAGAAACATTTCTCTTCCAAGAGGATGATAGGTTTTCACTAAGAAAGTTGTGTAATGAAAAAATAATAATTTTCATTTAAAACTCTCTATTTTCACCATGTAAAAAGGGAAAGCATTTATTTAAAAACTATTTTATACATGTGTTGAGGACAGTCCTTGTTTATGATGAGTGCGCCTATTTTTCATTGGATGAAAGAACTCTTCACCTGAGATGTTCCCGGTAATTATGGCTCGAGGACTAGTTCCTTGCAATAAATGACTCTTTACTGGACTGAATATGTAACGCAAAGCTTTCTTTCTAGTGATATGCACAAGTTGTTTAAGGTTTTTTTGATGGATCAATACGAGATAATACCGCTTTTCACCACCTTTAAAAATGTTTGGATAGACGACCATTGGATTCTTTCATTTGTGTTCATTGGTAGGTCCAATTTATATCAACATAAAATCCTTTGCAAAGACAATTTAGAACATCATCAACCTTTTGGTTGGATCCGGGTGACACATTCGGACATAGTAAGCCTACTATTTTGACATGTTCTTGGCCTTCACTTGACCTTTCAATCTTGTGATTTATGTTGGTATTTTATCATTTTACGAAAATGTGCTCATAATGATTGGAACTAGTGTAGCTTGTCCGTACATTTCAATGTGAGTGAAACTTCTAATGATTCAATTTTAAATGTGAGATTGTTTTTTGGAGATCAGTGCTACGTTCTTGTCGCAATTTTTCCACATCCATCATAATGTGAGGCAAAGACTATAACCTCTTACACAGGATTAGAAAAGTCATTCTTAACAAAATTTTCTTTTTGTTTGCACCAAAACACCACCCCGAATAATAACAAGATGAAGGAAATATTCTTTGCCAATTATCTTTCCTTTAGTCATCACAGCTTGGAGACCATCATGGCCATGTCTGGGAGATTGTGGGTGGTACCATGATAGGATTTCAATGCAAAATTTCAGACCCTATTTTTTATAGATTGATTTTTTTATGAAATTAGAGAATGGTAGAATTTCAAGTTGTTTACTTATAATGCACTTTCTATGGTAAAAACCCTGATTAATGTTTTTCAGGTTCAATTAGAAACGCAACCTTGGAATCTATTTCATCTAACAAAAGTGTGACTTTAGTTTAATGGACTTATTTATTTTTATAACTCCTTCTCCTCGCCCAATAGGATATGTGAACATGTGTGTAGGGACTGCTAGATTTATCCCAATGAAAGTGAATTATACTTTATATAGAAAAATTGGGCCAAAATTAGATCCTATTGCAACCATTCCTTGTCCAACCACATCTTACGTAGGAAAAATTGCCCTCCTGTACAATTAAGACAGAGTTGGAAAACAGTGTCTCATCCTTAAGGCATACATCTTTACATGGATACAATGAATTCATCTTACAACGCGTTTTATTGTAAGAAAATGAGTAAGGAAGGATTTGAAACTCCATATATCACTCAGAATTGACCATTTAAACATGACCACCTGTGTAAAAATAGTGTTGTGTTTGTATACTTGCTTGTCCAGAAACGTTTTAACAAATTTGAATTGGTGATCAAAACAACATTGATCAATAAAGGTCAACACTTGTGAATTTGTGCACGGTCTATAAGCATGTTGTATTATTTTTTAAGAAGTGATTTCAGGTGTTTTCACACATCCTTTGTAAGTCGGTTGTGACTTGGAGTTCATATCCATATTGGCAATGATAATTCACTCTCTTAAATCAGGTAAAAATATATGCAGGTGGTATCTTGCTCTACTCAGCAAAATCAAGGGGAAAATATAAAAATGTCTTTCACTTTTGGCTAGGATGGTGGTTGACAAGAAAACGCTCGAGCGGACATTTAATATTTGCAATAATATCCCTGAAACCAATGAGAAATCTACATAGGGGAATGTTAATGAAAACCATTCTGCAAATTTGATAAGAGGGAGGGAAATTTATCGACAACCAGGTTTTCGCACATTTGAAAAACTTAGCTTTCCTAGTTCAGAAATGAATTATACTATTTTGATACATTTGTGGCTTGACAGTGTCTTGTTGTATTTTAAGCATGCAGATTTTCATACATTAAAAGACTTTTCATTACAAGAAAAATATTTAGTAAACATATTAATGTTATTGAGTTCAAATATTTAGATTTCATGAGGAAAAATGAATAAAAATAGAATAATACAAGAAATTTAAAACAAGAAGTTATGATACATCCAAAGTCGAAATTTCAAGAATGTGTCATTAAAAAGGTTTATGTGTTTTTCTTAGATTTAACAAAAGCAATTTTGCATAAATGTCTTTCCACAAGTATCTCGTTTTCATAGTTTGCAATCTAAGGATTAATTTCAGTTCTAATGCCTTTGAAAATTTGAAAGTTACATCAATACGTATTCTATCAATGAAGTGGTAGTTTGGGGATGATACAACCTTTCCAGAGTTAAGATATACTGAATCATGTTTCAAAAAACATATCTTCTTTGTTCTTTTTAAAGAAATTAGGGAATTTAATTAAAATATTCTCCTTTAATCAACATCTTTGCAAAAATATTTTCCCTCTAGTTAATTTTGTTGCCATGATCAAATGGAGTTCCAAATGTGTCACTTGATTATGTGGGAATTTTCATTTTGGACCTGTCCTCGCGACTCATTTGCCTTCTGCAAAGCCCACACTTCTACATAATCACGTCAATTTACAATTCTATATATGTATTTATAGATATCTATGCATATAGATTTGTATGTATATATGTATTTAAGGTTTATGTTGTATACATAGATGTACAGTAGAGGTGGTTTTGTTTTACGGAAGTGCCATTTGAAATGACGTTTTTTAATTCAAATGTAGTTCGATCTAAGAAAGGGGTATCTGGTTTCCATCTTCCATGTATTCTCCACCTTTTGTTTATATTTTATGCTATTGCCACCTGAATTTCATCCCACATTTTACCTTTCTTTTTAACTTCATTGCAACATTTGTAGCGTCGTCAGCAAAGTACGGTCATGGCCAGAAGCCCTGGATGAACATGGGGCTGTTTGCAAACCGATTTTCTGAGTGAATGGGGTGCGGCTGGAAGTCGTTTGGCCCGGTAGTTGGAAGTGCCGCGGCTGGATCGTTGGGATGCGTCGTTGAAGCATCGATTTTCGTGCGTTGAAAAACCATTTTTGAATGGTTTTTTTTAAACAGAACCATTCAAATGGGGCATCGATGTCATCATGCTCATGCTTAACGCCCGTCGGTTGTCGATGTGCCATATCCCGGATGGGGATGCGGCGAACCGGGTGAGAATGCGTCAGCGTGCTTGCGAAGGACGAGCATGCCCAGCACGCTGAAGCCACACCCTAAGATGCCATCCTCGAACCCAAGCGACGTGAGGAGGCTAGCTATCCCCCTACCTGCCACACCGACGGCCGTCGTTGAAGACCCTCCTGGACGCCTCAACGATCGTTCAACGCTTCGTTGGAGGCCTCGTCGCTCACCCCCCCTGCCGGGAGGGTAGGAGTGGGCGGGGGGGGGGGTGGGAAAGAGCCACGGTCGAAAGAGAGATGGCTGGTGACCCAGTGCTCGCCTTTGTAGGTAGCAACGAATGCTGGTGGCGCAGTGAGTGGGAAGAGTGGCAAAAAAAATTCAACAAACTCGTCAAATCGATGGTCCAACGACGGAAGCCAACGATATCGCGTGGGAAGGTGAGTGGCAGGTTCGTTTTTCGTTGGAATCCGTCGTTGACGACGGATTCCAACGACCTCCAGCCGCACCCTGGATTGGCTGGAACTCGTAGGCAACGATAATCCCGTCAACGCAGAAGCTAGTACGAGAATGATTAGAGGTTTCTGTACTAGAAAAACACTAAGGTCGTGACTTGTCGTAGGCTTTCAAGTGTGCGAGGAAAGGCTACGACAAGTGCGTGTGACTTGGCGCGATGGTACGGTCTGGTGCGCAAAAGACGTCAGGGCAGGCTCTCTAAGATAGCGGACAATGAACCCCCTCTTCAATCCACGTTGCCTCCCGTTTGAAGTGGACAGCCTCCGAGTCTGGACAAGCCCTTCGAAGGGCTGCCACAGTTGAGGATTGGTGTCCATTTGTCCGAAAAGTTACGAACGTCATCTTCTTGTCGTGTAGCGCTATGGACAACGATGAGCGAGTGCGATGAAAAAGTGGATGATCGGGCTCTGTTTCACCAACTTTCGAGAGACGAGACTACCTCGAGGCTCAAATGCTGATGTCAGCAAAATAGCTGGCGGGAGTCGCATTCCCACCCACCCGTTGCCAGCCATGGCCTGTGTCTCATGTGAGACGTGGTACTTGAAACGCGTGATCAGGTCTTCCAGCACGTGAACGTCGCTTGGCAGTTTTTGTAGCACAATTGATATCGTAATCATTGGCCACGGCTATGATGGTGCTATTGGGTGAGGCTGGTTGCGGTTGAAATCGTGGGTTGAACGCCCTCAACCCACGATTCCGACCAAATCGGATGCTGCTGCGGAACTTCCTCCTTCCGCTCGGTTGAGTTTATTGGTTGGGTGGTTTTCGCGAGTTTGTTTTCCTTTGCTTTTACCATCAATGGCTGAACATGCAATTGGAAAGCGAGGTTCGCTGCCTCATTTATTTCTCACAGAATGCATTTCTTTCACGATCTGGCAGGGACGGCCAGCTTCCCATCGCAGGTTGGAATAGGTGAGTACGGGTGGATATGGGTGAAGCCATAGACTTCACCCATGCACGTCCATGACCTATCCACTGGGCTAGCGCTGTGTAGGGCGTGGAGGACACAGAGTGTCCTGAATTTCGTGGGTGGAGGAACTGGGTGAAATGTCGCGCACCCATTCCCAACTGCGGCCAATTCCGTAGTTCAACCGACAGCTCGCTTCGGTCGGCGAAGTTGGTTGGACTGCCTGTGCAGAGCATGGTCGCTCTTTGGCCATGCTCTAGGCAAGGGAAGTGGCATGGGCATGTCTACACACTCGATCGGGCCACGATGGAACGTATCGGACGACACATAGGATCCTGTCCACCGGGCCAAATGTTTGGATGTGCGCATGTCTCATTTACACACAGCTTTGACATGGGCAACCGGCATGATTTTGGAGGAAATGCTGACGAAAATCGTTAAAAATCGATGTTTAGACCATCCAAAGCAACCAAGCAGCCGCGAGTTGGGAAATCCAGCCCAACCCTTCATTTCGACTGCAACCAGCCTCACCCATTGAGAAGGGGAGTCCCGCTCAGACTTGTGCGGATATCGGTAATCGAGCCCCCCGGAAGTCTCGGCCCCGAAGAGAGCCCGAGTGCTAGTCCATCCCCACCCTTTTGCTGACACCAGCATTCGAGGCTCCTAGAGGTTTCGCCGTCCACCCATTCTCCATCCCTCTTGCCAGCTGCTGTCTCGCTATGATAGGAGACATCATACGCCGTCGTTTTCTTGCCTAGAATGCACACACAACCGAAGCTGCCCTCGACAGGACCGAAATGCAGTCGATGGCATCCGACAGGCACTCGGCAGCGAGAAAGCTGTCCGCCACACGCTTTTCGGGCCTTTCTTTGCCCACCACCATCCACGACCACCGGTGGGTGAGTGAACTCGACGTTGGGGGCAACTCGCATCCCTACTCGGACTATCCCAGCCGTGCCCTTCCCCACTGGTGTCCGCTTTGTTGGAGTTCGCAACTCGCATCCATAGCCGTCCACATAAACAAATCTGTCGATGTCAAAAGACTGTCCAGGACGAGCAAGTTGTTCGCTACCCGCCTAACGCGCCTTCACACGCGTTCAGGCCAAGTCGGGAAGCGCGCTACTATTGTAACTAAATAGGGCAAGAATAAAAACTTAAAAATAACCCGACCACCTGTGGGTGAGGATTGGGATAACGCTGTCCGACTCACCCCTTCACCGCAGTGCCCATTAAAGTACAGACAGGTCTTTTTGGCCGTGGCTGGATTGTTGTGAGTAAGAGCGATTCCACCCACGAAGGTTGATGACGTCATTTTCTGGGTCCCAGGAAATTTCGTACTCTCAAAGTAGGTTGAAAACGCCATTTCCATCTCCTTCCAGAGCACCGACGCCCGCCACTGTCCACTGAAATGGTCAGAATAATGACCAGTATTTTCGTGCGAAAAGTATTGACACATCTGTGTCGAATTTTGACATACCATCGGTGCCGACCTTGTCTCTTCACACGTCCGAAGTTGCATGCAGACCAGAAGGTATGGTCGTAAATGTCTTGCGCCACAGAAAAGGATGTCCCTTCGTAAGTTGATGTCCATCACCCACTTTCACGACGTCCACCCACACCCATCCACGACACCGGTGGGCGGATAAGGATGTGGGTGGGTGGAATTGAACTTCGGCGAAGTTACGGGCTACCCCGTTTTCAAACGTCGAACGCACTATCTACCCATTGCACAACATTTTAAATTCCATCTACCAAAGATCTCGGTTTTCGACATCAAGTGGGCCCTAATTTGAACTCTTCAAATCAGGCAGCCTCGCAGCGAGGGTAAGAGACACGATATACCACGTCGGATACAAAGTCATTATCCCTATGTGTCCATTTTACGACCTCGCCGTATCTCTCAATGTAAAAGTGTTTCTGATTACTTTTATTTTGGTACGGAGGCGGGTTAGTGTTCGATTGTCATGACGAAAACGAGGCTTTGCGATGAGAGCTTGCCTTTTATTTTTGCTAAAGTTTTTGAAATGGTTGTCATTTCCTGTTTCAGGTGGGGTATTTAGGTACATCCTGAATACAACGTCGTTTCGGGGAATTCGAATCAACACAAGTACCCCGCAGGACACGACGGTTTCACACGGTACACCTAGTGATGAAAGATTTGAACTCAGGTCTTTTTGTAATTAAGCTATAGAAACCGAATAATAGTGTACGAAACTTTTCGGGGCCTAGGGGTTTGGCGAAATTGGTTCCCAAACCCGGAGAACCTAGATGTTTTCCTTATCGAAGTTCCCACACATAACAATCCAGCCACGACCTTTGTCTGCATTTGCAATCCCAAAATAATTTCTGAAGTCGGGATGTGATGAATAAGCATTGCCCAATGGCACCGAAGCCATCTTAAAAACCAAAAAAAAAAAAAATGGCACCGAAGTGGTGGAAACGCGGTTCGTTTTTTTTATTAACAGCTTGGTGCATAACTGCGTTATTTGAAAGCCCGGTTTGTTTTACACATTGACATCGAACCTGCTGCTTGCGTAGTCGAAATCACCGGTCCAGCGATATGCATTTGACCCGTGGGCTTTGCCACGGTAGGGAAGATCAGCAGCATATGGAGTGAATGGATCGTGTTCTTCTCGGACACCCGAAGTTATTCACATCCCAATGGACATAAATGTCGCGGACACTGGCTGCAGGCAGCGATCTCGAGTTCAACCGTGTCGGACAGCATTTTGGACGCCCCACATTTAAAAGGACATTTTGTGAAAGCGGTTGACCTGGAGGATTGGACGGGCAGATGAATAGTTGAAAAAGACTTTTTTAATATGAGTGTATAACGCGACGGCATGGATGGATCGCTGGATGCAACGAATGAGATCCAGTGTCCTATCGGTATCTGCGTGCAACGATCCATCGAGGCCGTCGTTTTATCCATTCGTGGGTCATACATACAATGAACGGGCATTTTTTACTTGTTAAATATCAATTTGACCTTTCAAACATACCGATAGGCAGAGTCCGCGCAATACACTGCTGGGTAGCTGTCCAAGGGAATAATCGCTAATGGCGGGGCGTCCAGTCAGTTGTCTACGAAAGTTGTCCAAATCGCGCACATTTCCAGTCAGTTGTCTACATGTTCCCGCCCAAGCCAAGATCTTTTTGCAACTACAAGACAGCGGTACACAATTGATTCCGGACAACATTCTGGCACTTACCGGGCCGTCCGGTGAATAGAGGGGAACGCGACCCATAAGATAGGAATCTCTGTTCACAGTTACTGGAGGCGGCCCGATTGAGATAAGGTGCTCCCCAGAATCTTCAACTAACCGGCAAAGAACCTTTTGTCGAGTTAGAAATGCCTTCAATGTTTCACAACGCTCTCAAATTGAGTCGCAGAAACTCATGTCGACTTTTGCATCCGCCACGTTAGAAAAACGACTTCCAAAAGGTCATTAACAGATATCGGATGACACATTAACCTCTAGCACCTCATTTTCACAGAAGAACTCCATTTTCTTATGTTCGGTGTACTTCCATCAGCCTAGAACCGAGATATCGGGATCCAACCCACAAAGAACGCCCATAATATGAGACATCATGAAGGTGGCACAAAGTTGCTACAACCATAAATGAGTGGCAACTCTTAGCCTGATATCTTCAGTTTCGTTAGTTTTATGACAAACTTTTGTCAATCAAACTGTTGTAGATTCAACTTGCATATCCATATGTTAAAAATGAAGTCATTAATGTCAACCACTAATCTCCTTGTAAGGGGTTGTAAACTAGAAATACAATCCAAAAGAAAGAATTCCAGTATAGGGCTCAACTTTGAAACATAGCCATACGTTGAAAGTTACAAGCTTAAGTTTGAGATACATGATGTCATTTCGTTTAAGGAAATATTTTTTTTCCGAATCAAACCACCACTTCAAAGTGACAATATAAACCCTTTCAAAAGGTTGAAAAACATGTAAAACATGAATTCCATTGATTGATGCATGTGATGAAACTAAAACCTCGCATTAAAACTAAAACATAGCTTTCTCGCTGTTGTTATTTCTTAAAAAAACGATATGTAATAATTTCAATATTATCATTAGTCAAGTCCCAAAACTATAGTCCTAATGTAATATTGTAGGAAAATGCATAATAGTAACATTTCCTCCCATTTTAGATACTCACAGCCTAATTTATTTCCATAAAAAACACAAAGAAATTGAGATCTTAATGAAATATTCTCAAAACAATTATGTTAATTGTATTTTTAACAATAAACTTAACAATGTGGAAACGTTTGGTTGGATTTCAATACGAAACACACACGCTACTTGTAGTGATGTTGTTACAACACTCTACCTGATTACATCTCAAATAAATCATGAAAAACAATTAATAAAACTTGATGGTTTGTTCATGTATCACCCTAAACAACTCTTGCGTCACATGGTACTTTCAAAGTTTAGAAACCTCTATATGAATTTAATGAAAATTGTTTTCACATGTTCATAACATGTGGAAAGGGATAGCTAGTCAAATCTGCATGACCCATAACAACCACAAAAAGATGTGAATCCTTCTAGATCATGATTAACGAGGTATAAGATAAAACCATTGCCTTGAAAGAAAAAGAAACTTGAATATCCCAATCATGCTTCTATACAAGCCGAAGAGAAGGCATATAGATTCTCAAATCTGTACATGTATTCTTATCTACATTATTTCCCTTTCATTTTCATCAAATTAGCACCACTATGTGCACAATAAACATGTATGTTGTCCATACGCTCTGTAACAAATAAATCCAAGGCATACGTTGCAGATACATATTAGGGAATGCTATAAGTATACATGAATATAGCTGATATCCGTTTTCCCACTCTAGAGCAAGAAAAAAAAACAAGTTCCTTAAAAGTATTGATGCATTCTTTATTTCATTTTCCTTTTTAAGAGAAAAAAACACGTTGCAAAAACAATTCAAAACATTCATTATCATTTCATGAGTCTTCTTTCTCAATAACAATTATCTCTAGATAACTTTTCATAATTTAATTCTTTAACTAATATTATTCTTAGACTCATTCTCATCATAAAATGTTTTGGAGTCATCAATCGTGCTTTCTTTTTAAGTCACATCTTCCACCTTGATAGCTATGATTCCAAATGCATGGAGGGTCGTGCATAAGTAGATAAGAAAAGCGGTTGATACCCATTCAATGGTCTTCTAGAGGCCAAATGCCTTAGATATATCTAGCGCAAATATGGAAACAAAGATACGGGCGATTTTGTAAAGAAGGAATTTGAAGGTTAGCACAAACTAGTTCTTAAGTTCTTGGATCTCCTACCATAAACTGTTTTCCAATAAAGAGGCATCTCGATGCCTCAAAAAGGTGTGCTATGATTGGTCTCAAAACCTCAAAAACAAAGAAGAATGTGAGATTCCATTTAAGACACACTACTTACGAGAAGGGCTCAACTTGTGACACGACATTAGATTTAGAAGCCAAACAAAAGCCATAGTCACCCAATTACCCAATTTCCTTCTATTTCATCCATAATAAAATTGTTTGAGGGGTTAAATGAATGCCCTTGAAGCACCTTGCTCCAAACTTAAGTGATACAATTTATTACCTCTTCCCCAAGTTTTCTCATTTAGTAAGGTTCATGTGGTGGAATCACTAGTTCAATGTGATGCTTCAGAAATCCTCTTCTCTCAGGGATTACATGTTACATTGGTTTGTTATGGAATCCCTTTAACATTAATCTAAGTTTTGAATCAATCTAAAAATTCTACACCTTTGTGTATGAAGGGTGCTCAACACATAGAAAACGTGTTAAACAGTTAAAGGAATCTCGGCCATAATGACTCAATTTCCATCCGTATTGTTATGCACTAAGAAAACACAAAAGAAATGAGAAAATCCTTTTAGATTAGTTAACGTTTATATGTACCCGCATCAGACTGAAAGAATTGGAATTCATCATAGTACGGTAGATTGGACTAGTTTGACAATCACCTCAATGACATGCATGGATCATGGAAACATTGTTTGTGATCCTTTCTTTCATGGGAGCAGAACGTGCAATGCAAATCTTACTTTCCTTTTGTTTGGACCTACCAAAGTGGATCCAACCACCGTTGTCCCTTCCCCCACCCTTGTTGATTACATTGGGCACCCATCCACCTCACGCACGATTGGTGGCCACCCCCATTCTCTGTTACCACAGTATTTCAAACCTTGTTGAGGCCCATTTTTTTGCTCTCATTTGATGAGCATTGAGTTACCAATCCGTTGAGATAAAAAAACAATTCATTCCAAGGTGACCAGGAGGCACTAGTTGAAATCGCAAAACGTTTTCTCATGGTTTTCAAGTACAAGTGTCGTTGTAATGATAGGCACTCCAATTATGTACGCAAGGCACTAGTCACCGATCAAATGTCAGCTAGCCAAAAAAACTTGCAAGCATACAATTTGACACAAGACAAAATTTTCAAGTAGGTTTCAAGATGAGGTAGAAGAGGAAAAGTTCCTAGATTCTTTGATGACAATGCCTAAAAACCTGTGTGCAAATGAGTCATGTTTAATTATTAAAGCAAGGTGTAATGTTTGTCTCAAAACCACATATCTTCCGGTATCATTGGAGATAAAAAAGCAATGTTGTAGGATACGACAAGGAATGGGAATGAGTTATTAGCCACGGGAGATTGTGAGACAAAGACGTTGCATGGAAATTTGTACGGTTTGGTTGTTTGGGGTCTTAAATCATCATGAATTACAAGAGAATATCAACTATACATGCACGATGCACTTAAGGAAATTGAATTAAAGCAAAAAACAAACAAGTTTTTATCATCGTTAAAGAAGAGCATGATTTCTAATGCCTTGCCTTCCAAGAATCACATTATGTTAATACCTACAAAAGACTAGAGCATTAAATGACTCCATTTTCCATTTTAACATGTGTTGAATGGTTAGCTATCATAAGAATGAATGGGCTGTCATGAATATCTAATTCCTCAAGGAAATGAATAGCTTTTACAAACATGTGAACATAATTTAATCACATTTTTTACATGAAGAAATCAGCCTTCGTAAGTGTGGAAATCTTGCGATTTGGCCACTTTAGGATGTTCTAGTTGAGTAGAAAAACAATTATTCTTATCATAGGTAACAATCGAGTTCATTAGAAATTTTTTATTTTAAAATTAGAAAATAGAGCCTTCAACCAGCCTCATCTTATGTGTTTCGTTACATCCGTTGAGTCCTAGTTTTAAGACTGAGTAAATATGTAATGATGAAATAATGAAAAAACGGATTTCTAATTAGCTGCATTAACATATATATACATATATACATTCACAATAAATATGTCTCATGTTATGATAAAATCGCTCTAACTTAAGGTTTCATCGTTAAAAAGGTAAGAAAAAATAATTTTTACACTATTTTTCAGTACATTTAACAAACTCTAACATGATTAATTTAAATTTTCATTATTCACCAAACAATCCTCATCATAATCCATTTCTTTTAGAATTATCACTCAATGGATAAACTTTCAACATTATATTCTCAAAAATTGCATTGTATTTGTTTCAAACACACTTTAGCACAAACAAACAAACTTATGTTGTGATGATTATGGAACTACATCATTACATTTATTTCAAATTATTCCATAATTATGAAATCAATTTTGAGTAGATAAAAAGAGATTCATATGAAAAGTGGGTTTGAAAATCTTCATTTTCAAACTTATGTATCTTTTCATTGAATTTTGTTTATCACTATTCTAATGGAGTTAATAACATTTTTTAATGAAATATATTGTACAATGTTTGTTAATGGAATGAAATTGTGGAAAATGGATGTTATTCAAATATGAAGTTTGTCCAATGATTAAGATTCTCATTAGAGAAAAACTTCATCACATCATATCATTATTTTTTCTAACTTTTAATCCTTTGAATCTTTATCAACATTGAGGAATTCATCTTTATCCAAATTGGTGAATTGATACATAAATGGTGGTTTTTTTTTAACCTTTTGTGACGATGCGTACACTCCATGTTACGATTGTTTTCTTCTCAAAAGTTGTTCCTTCTTTTTTATTGAACTATTTTAGCTGATGTAGTTATAGCATGGAAATGCCACGTGGACAGGTCAAAGGAGCAACGTCGCTCAAACGGGATCACTTGAACTGTGGGTTGTTAGATGGTATGGTTTGACAGTGGGAGACCCTCCAGCACCGCGATTTTGGCCTGATCAACCATGGGTTTCATTGAACTTTTTACATTCTTATCAGAGCCCAATTGCTCAAATTCCACTTCACGATTACGAAAGATGCCAAGGCGGCTCTCACTCCTAGTGCGTGGCAGTGCAATTTTGACCAATTGAAAGAGCCACGTGGCTCGAGTAGGGTAACCTAGGACTGTGGTCGATGACACGAGATGTCTTGAGGGTCGCAGACCCTCAAGCACCGCACTTAGGATTTCGGTATATCTGTGATAACAATGAATGTGGTTTTAATAATTGCAAGAAATGGAATTTTATGAAAGGATATTACTTATTGAAATCATATAAGTTGAAGTGAATCAACGAAGATTATAATTATTTTCAATCATTCATATATTTGAATTCAGGATAAAGTCAGTTTAATGATACAGAATAATGATGTTTCACATTTCAAGTCTATTTCTTCCTTTTTATGAATGATTTGGAGAAGGGAAAGGAATTAAGCCTTATTTTTTAATCAATAAAAACATTTCAAAAAACATCACTAAAAAACTGAGCTAATGAAACATAGTTTGAGTGAAGCATATACAATTCTCAAATTGAGTTCGTAGAAGTGATGTTGTCTGGCTTAATTTTGTGCAATGTCATGTAAAATGGAATAAATATGGTTTTCTTCCCTTAATTATGAAGAGTAATATTTGAAGGTAATTTCATGATGTATTCTGGAGTATGAAATCGTTAAATTTGAACATAGACATGAAAAGGTAGATGTGAAGAAACTCATCCAGTTTTCAATAATTTTAGGGTTTAGATTTTTGACCTATTCAATCCAGTCATTGTATTAAATTTAATTATCTTTTTACATTGTAAAAATTTGAAACATATATTTCTATATAAATTATATTTGGAAAAAGTATGAAATTTCCATTTTTAATGTTGTATATTTTATGAAATTATTTTTAATTTTCATTTCTTTCTTTTGAGATTCAAATGATTTAATTCAATGAATCTAGTCCCCCAAATATTCTACAGATATGATTTAAATTTTTGAAAGTAAGTTGCAATTTGGTTTTTAGGTATTGAATGAAATCTTAATCTCCAAGAGTTTACTTTCATAAATATTTCCAATAAGTTGAAAATTACATTTATAGATTATTTATCACTAATAACATTAATTTTAAGTTTTATTGACTTGATTTTAATATTTTAGGTATCCATTATGCCCATTCATATAATTTTGAGTACATGTTCAATTCAAAAGTTGTTATTTTGTCCCATAAGATGAAAACTGAATCGAGATGAATATTTTTTTTACCAAAACAAATTCAAAATAAATTTTGTTGTATATAATTTTGTCATCACTTTTTCTGTCTAAACATTGGTTTCAATATGTTTACAATGCTTTTTTTATATTGATAATGTTTTGTCAGATGTGTATAATATGAACGGACGGGAAGCTTGGCTCACTAGGCCCAAACCACGGCAGGTGAGGGTGCGAGACCCTCAATTCATCCCATTCATCGTACATTGGCCAGGACTTACGTTCGAGCCACGTGGCACACCTTGCGCTACATTTCTCCCACACATGAATGGATGTGCCCACGGTGTCCACAATGGGTGTCGATTTCTGGTGTTCTTATACCAAATGTAACGAACGGACAAGAATCTTGGCACAATGGGTCAAAACCACAGCCGTTAAGGGTCTCTGACCCTCAACTCATCCCATCCATCGCCCACAGGCCAAGACCCACATCCGAGCCACATGGCACAGCTCAAGCTATGGTATATGTGAATTTTTGCTTCCTTTATTGCAAAACCGCCATTTTCTTCACACCACGCCTTTAGATGACTCGAGCACTAAGTGTGCTTATGTAAGGGGCTTTACGGCCGCAAAACTCTGGCAAGTCTAGATAAAAGCGGGTATGTGTCTCTGTTCCGCCACTCTTTCCAACTGGCCTTAGGCTTAGCCTTCTTGGCCTTACCAAATAACGAAATGCAACCTCGCTTTTGGGATGAGGCGCTTAAGTTCCCCATTTGTCTCCCCTCACAGAATCCCAACCTTCTCACCCACTTGCACTCCTCCTTCCCTTGGCAAGGTGATGGGGAAGAACCATGGCGGCGGCAACGGTTCCGGTGGGAGTGAACGCAAGAAAGCGCGATTGGATGAGTTGAACTCAGGAGACCCCTCATCGTCGCACAAGAGTGGCCGATCATCGTAGTGCACCACACCTCAGCAGTCCCCACGGCCCCCACCGCCTTTACAGCTACCGCCTACCTCCACCCTCTCCCCCATCCCCTCTTCCGCTGCCTACCCTCGATCTCACCCTTTTTAATGGCTACGCCCAACCAGAGCTGCTTGCAATCGCCACCCTAGTAGCCCATCGCTACCCGAGCAGACCATCTGAGTAGCAGTACTTCCTCGTTGTGAGTTTCCTTGGCAGCACCTCTCATCCCTCTCCGCCCTATGTCGGAGCGTACAGGCACGCATCGACGCCAACCTCGACCTCTCTCCACCTTCGGCTAGCCTCCTACCAGGCTCCGAATCCATCATCACCTTCAGGAATTACGTAACATCACCAACATCACGTTTGGAATACATCTTTTTCATTTCGTACGGAGGATGCATGCTCAAAATTTCTCGGTCTCAAAGACCTTAAGGTACTCGTAGACGCTCCCCTTGTCCTAGGCTCCTCAGCCGCACAACCCACACAAGAAGACCCCACCCGTATGGCCACACCACTACGCATCCTCTTCACTACAACTCTCTCCAAATCCCTCCCATCTGCACTTGAGGACCGCTCCGACCTTATGCTTGGCGCAACAACCCCCCCAAAACTCAAGGTCCAAGTCGTCGTGAAGGATGTTCCCCCCTCCTTTTGCATTGAGGAACTCACGACATAATTCACGTAGCTGGGCCCACCCACCCCAAGCAGCTCTGACCCCTCTCCACCTTTCCTTGCTGAAATCCGTGGCTTCAAGCAGCTGACCGCTAGACGAGGCGGTAGAGCCCTCGACATCTTCGTCGGGGAGGCCATCGCCCCCTCCCACGATCCTGACCTCAAACACCCCCCCCCTCTTCACATCCTCGATCCGAAGTTTCCAGTCATGACAAAGGTCTCCCTCTCCACGGAGAAGTGCAACCACTGTCCGGAGCACCACCTCTATGCCGCACACAACGCCTTTGCACCTCAAGGCCGTAGAGACAACAAGCTCCTTGATATGACTTGTGCCGCCGCCAAGGCCGAGCTTTACCAAAAGCTCAGCCAAACTGCAGTTCCCAGGAGGGTGATCTATGATCCCGCCATCGCCTTCATTGGCAATGGACTACTCTTTGAAGAATACATGTGTATCCTTCTTGGTTGTAACGCCTACGGCGTCGGCATTCTCTCCTGCTACATCCATGTCCACGACCGCACTCACATTGATGGTCTCCTTAGTGGCCACGTGCGTCTTGATGCTCTAAAAATTACAGTGCGTGAGCTCTGGAGACGCCTTGGCCTCCCCGAGTATGCCTCAGAGGGAACCCTAAAAAAAAAAATCCCTCGCAACTCGTGTATACCCACTCCATACTCTCTCACGCCCAGCACCCAACCTCTTTTCTCCCTCCACACTTTCCTCAATCACCTTCACCCTCCACTTGCCGCTCTCCTTTACACGCACAATCACTCAACCTAATCCACGACACACTACTCCCTCGCTCCCTTCCGTCCACCCCACCCCTCACCACAAGCAACCTACTTTCCTTCTCCCACACTACTCTCTCCCTCCTCGTCTCAAAAAGGAATTTCATTACCCTATACCTCCTCGACTCGCCCGACGCCACTCCTCTTTCCCCGTGGTCTACTCTCACTTCTCTCCCTTCTACCTTTCTCAACACCCTTTCGCCCTCGGGCGACCCAACGCCCCACCTAGCACCGCATTGTACCCCCTTCCCTCCACCCCCATGAGTATAGCCGCCCTTCTCTCACGCCCTCCCTCCTTGCTCACAAGGGGCCCATTATGTTTAAGGGGGGAAGGTTCGCCTACATTCCTCCCTCCTCACACCCCACCTCTCTCCCTCTACTCTCTCTTGCAAGGTACACTGCTGCCTTTGAGCGCGGTACCTTGCCCACTGTTGCTTGTAGGGGCCCATGCCAGCAACAGTTCACCAACCTAGCGAGGTTGGCGACGGAGGTTTTGTTAGTTGGTTGGAGTCCTACACTACCCGCAATGGTGTCTTCACCGGCTCTCTTAAGAGTACGACGGGCTCTTGCATAAGTTGTCACCGAAACAAGCTTTGGGGTGGCGTGTGCAAGGTGCGGTTGGGGTTTATTTCCTCCATGGGGTAGCCCAGAAAAAAGAACTCCATTCCGCCCACCTTTCCTCTCCATCGTTTGCGAACAAGGCAGTCCACCTCACTGGCATGCATGGCAGCGCTGGCTGCTTCTTCGCAGGCCTGCCGACAAGGGCAATCACGAAACGGTGGTGCCGCGATGCAGCGCGGGATTGCGATCTCAGTAGCAGTGCTAACATGGTTCACGCGGGAACAGTGTCCTCGTCTTAAACTCATTTACGCCTACATCGTCAGCTGCATTCTCACTGCCGCCGCATATAGCCTGGCGCAGAAGGCCTACGTCAGACCACTCTAGAGGGCTCGGTAAGTGGACTGCTTTGTGCACAAGGGAGGAAACGGCGATCGCGTGACCACTCACGCACATTCCCAACCTCTGGCATCCCTCCCCCCAATCTTCCTCGCGCGGCTGCGGGCCTTCGCGTCTATGCAGAAAGTTTAGCGATGGCACGTCAACAAAGTCGGCAAGCGTGTGCGTCTGCAGGGGCTCGTCGGATAACTCCATGACACCTGCAACGTCGGAGCACGGCGGCGGGAAACGTGGCAGCAGCGCGGGTTTGGGCATGCAGCGGCCCACGCCCCTGAAAGCGCTGCAGCAGATGCAGCCAAAGCTATGAAGACGATGACTAGTGAATCGGCTCAAGCAGCATTGGGTTCAGTTCAAGAGACGGTTGCAGCACGGACGTCACCATCAGAGGCACCGCCAGCAACAAACACCGGACCAGCAGCACCATCAGCACCAGCCCGAGCGTCGCCGTTGGCTGCAGCGTCAGCATCACGGCCCGTGCCTGAAGTCACAATTGCGGATTTCTCGTCAGCATCAGCAGCACTTGCGTCCACATCCAAAGACACGGATGGCCAGGCATCAGCGGCGGCAGTAACGGCAGCTGCTGCGGCAGTGCGCGTAAAGCCTCGTTCTTCGTGGGCACGGCAGATGGTTCTCATGTCAGCTGCTAGAACAGCGGTAGGCACTGGCCAGAGTAAAGAGCCTTTGTTGCCGTCCACCCTCTTCCCCCACCACAGCAGACCTGTTGCTGAATCCACACCCTGCAGCACAAGTGGTAGATGCAACAATACGAGCATGGGCTGCTCTCTAAGACTTACGGCACTGGTGAGGGCTCCTAAAATGTGCTCTCTCTCCTCTTCTCTACTCTCTCCATCTCTCTCTCTCTCTCTCTCTCTCTCTCTCTCTCTCTCTCCC
>SZWC01008002.1:53000-68076 GCA_023375785.1 Penium margaritaceum
GGGGGGGAAGGAGACGGAGACAGGCGAGGGAGTGAAGGACGGGCCGGAACCGCAGGCCGTACTTGGCCGCGGCGCTGAACGGAAAGAGCGAAGGCCCGTGCACAGGACTAGTTGCTGATGCTGCTGCTGCTTCTACTGCTACGGCTGCTGCTGCTGCTGCTGCTGCTGCTGCTGCTGCTCCTGCAGCTGCCTTCGCGGCTTCCCCTACTGCTGCTGCTACCTCAGATGGTGAACACGGGTGTGTTCGTACCAGCACAGCGACACGGGGGACGAGTGCGGTCTCGGTCTGTCGGTTGTTGTCAACCTTCCCCGCAACACGTGTCCAAATAACAGGAACAACGCAACATTTTGGACTCAGTGGCATCTGACATACCTGAACACGGGAGAGACAGGCGAAGGCATTTCGGAATCGCCATACAAACAAAAGCCGGAAAAGGCAAAGACAGCTTTTCAGCAATTCTCTCATACACTACTCGCGATGCGGTAGAGAAGACTATAGCCTCCAGAGATAAGCAATTTTCAACCGGGAACACGTCTTGCGTCCTGCTCAAAACAGCATAGGTACAGGCGTCAGAGGTCAACTACGTTCCATGCTAACCGTACTGAAACAGCAATGGTGCTCAAGTCCAAATCATTATGCACAGTTTCTATTATTTTGGTCTACTTGAAACTTGGGCATGCATTCATAGCATGGATAAACAAGCAAGCTAGTGTAGATCAAGTGATAACATGCATACAAAGTAAGAAATGTACAAACATTCTCCAAGTGACAACAAACACAAGGGTTGGGAATATTCTTATAAATTTATGTTGTGAAATTTTGCATAATTTTAACAAATTATTTTTGAATTCATAACGGATATCACCGAAAACATTCCGCACATCCATTAGGTCAAAATTGTTAATGAATCCATACAAGCATGAACATAAGCCTAATGTATTGATAAGTTCAACATGAAAAGGTTTTTATCCATCAATTTGAAAAAAATACGCTCTATCAATTTTAATCACCATGGTCGATCAGCCATGAAATTCACCGATTGAGCAAGGCGACGGATGTGATATGTCACCCCTACCGTCGCAATAAGTCCGATCAAGAAATAAACCTTTATCTCTTACTTTAATCCCAAACCGCCATACTTAAACTTATTAATTTACATTTTTAAGGGCAAGGAAAGTGCAAACATGACACCTTGCATTCGTAAATGAGAATCAAAAATTAAAGAAATGCTCATTGCTTCATCACGCTAGAACAAAAACTCCTTTTCCATTTCAATCCTTGCAAACGTCTTTCAAAACCTAACCTAAATTAAACACAATGTATTAAATTTTTTTGCGGCCTCCTATTGGGCCCCGCGGTAGCGAGACCCACTAGGTTCCCTTTCAAAGCATGAGGTGTTTCAAACCTCCCACTCATACCCCTTGCATGCCATTTTTAATACATTCACAAATCCCTCTATAAGGGGGGTTTGTGATTTTTTGTTTTCGTCTAACGGCGTCAACATGTTTTGTTAGATGAAATACAACCTTCACATATTGTGTTAGTTAAGATGCGGTCTGTTTTCTTCCATGCTCAATGGATGCAATATTATAAATTGTGAGGAAATTATGGATTTGGGTACGGTGTATTTCATTTGTGAAACATGAATAAAGTTTTACTTATCAAAGTTTTTTTAAGTAAATAAAAGGCCTCGAATCCATTAAAGCATTCACTTTTCTCCCTACAAACGTTACACTATGTTTCTTCATGGTATTCTATTCATGAATGAAAAACATATGTTAAAATACTTGATTCATTCAACAATCCTAAAATTGGAGGTTTGTACAAAGATGACATTCACCTAAAAAAGTTGTGAATATGATGTGTTAATATTCTCAACATGAGGTCCTACATAAATCAAACACAAAAGTGCATTCAAGCTTCAAAAAATGTATAAGCAAAAATGACCATACATCATTATGTATCGCAAATAAAATTTAGTTAAAAAACTGAAATCTTTGAAAACTTGTCGTGTAAGTTTAAGAACACTTTCACACTAAAACATCTGGCTTATGATAGGGTTTTGATATCCAAAAGGCATCTCCCTGCTTTCAAATGAGTGTTTCGGTCTCTTTTTGTGCACCCTTGCAATGTCTATGATGCAAAATGTAACATTTCATGATTTCTTGATTCAAATAACAAATGTTTGCATGTGTGTAACTATTGATCAGATTATTCATTGCATGTAAAGAAACGAAAACTTTTATCAATCTCGATCAACTATTGAAAACTGTTTTAAGCTAGTTCTTATCTATTTCAAAAATTTACATATAGATAAAGGGAATTGAGCCTTGTAAGAGTGACATATTTCCTGCCAATTTGTCAATAAGTGTATGGTCCACAAGTCAAATTTCTTAGAAAATTCACCCAAGACAAAAGTGGCCATTGCATTAGCATTGTTTTCTCTGAAGATCTCTGTTTAAACCTCATTGTTTGGTATGGCCTTAGCCTCCAAATCCCTTAACAACAACCAAGGGTTACTTTTTCCTCTAAAAGCCCTCTTTTTTCCACATCACCAACGAGCTTCAACACATTGCAACCTTTTAGATGTACCTCTTCATCAAAAGGTACTTCCTCCCATCACCAATATTGAGAGGTGTTATTACTGCCCTGGTGACAAGCTTCGATGTGATGAAGACGGCACTGCATTCGGAGCACTTTACGGAAAGTTGCGGATTTTACGGCGAATTCCCGGAACCACGCCTGCTGGGAATTCTCTCCTGCACAGACCAGATAAATTCTAGCCACCAGCCTTGAATCAGCCTCAATGGACTTGAGTGTATTATAGTGTGCTGGCATGCGCAAGGGGGTTGCGCATGCCTCCATTCAGCTCTAACAAGGAGGGGAGCTACCTACTACGCAACACTACACAGCTACCCAGGGCAGGGAGTCCTCTAGCTGACTAGACCGGAATCATGCACCCTGAGTATGAGGCCTACACTACATCATCAGCCACATGCATAGAGCCTGGTCCCGTGAACCTACATGGACCAATCTGGAACAAGCTTCGAGAGGCTCCTGATCGACAGACCTGACGCAACAGCATGGTAAGATCAACGGCCGTCAGAGGAAAGCCTGTAGAGCAAGCAACCTCTTCGAGAAACTTCATCTGAAGACCTGACAAAGCTTCCTTAAGGAGGAAGCTTCTCCTTAGAATAGGAGGGATGCCAGAAACAACTCTAACCTATAGGAAGCTTCACCTGAAGGAATTTTCCCCAAGAGGCAACAGACCTGAACCACCCAAAGGAAGCTTCTCCTTCATGTGGTCAACTTGCCAGATCCATAGGTACAAAAGGCAAAGCTCCTCTTAGTTCACAATTATCTCAAAATCTCAGCATTCTAGAAGAACTTAGCTTAGCTTAAGCCTCTGACTCTGGAGCCAAGACCAAGACTCTGCTAGAGATCCCTCCAAGGCCCCTATAAGCCTGGCAAGGCCTGCCAGCCTGGGTGGAGGCTACCCTGGAGGCCAGTCAACTTGGAGACTACACCAAGACCCTTGCCACGACGGCCTACAAGGCCTAGCAAGGCGTTGCCCCTCTGTGGGCCAGGAGTTGTGCATGCCTAGCTTGCCTAGGATTTTCCATGTACCATACTTGTACCATGTATCAATCAAGATTTTAGTCTAGATTCCCAACCCTTGCCCTACTATTCTACATGCTGCATTGCTGATCACCCAAAGATCCTAACAGGAAGGGTTGTAGCCCTTGCTACTAGTCTCACAAAATCAACATGGTATCAAATAACTAGGTGGTGCTCTTAGCAGTTCGTGGCAGTAGTAACAGCAGACTACGTTGGTGGTGGAGACGTTCTCCACCAGCCACGTACAAGTGCCAAGCCAGAGGCGGAGGTGACGCCACTTTGCGCGCGTGAGCAGCGTTCGACCTGCAAAAAAGCACGAGCAACATGGAAGAGGAGAATGCTCAGTCAGCTTCTCCTGCACTTGATCACCAATCAGTTTTTCATGGCAAGCGCATGAGCCAAGAGTAGGGGCGCCATGTCACAGATCACGCACAACGCCAAGCTACACAAGCGCAGCGCTTGGCTGATGAAGCGCAACGTATGACGCAACAAGAAGCCAGAGCACGTCAAGCTGTGGAGCAAGAGATGGAGGCGCCTAGGAAGCCGATTGCCGCTTAAAGACTCCTACATCAACAGGAGCAGCTTACCCATGCCCCTCAAGCATCGCAGACGCAACAGCTACAACAGTCACATGCGGCTCAAATAGCCCAAATTGCACAACTTAAGGAGCGGCTAGCATGAGCTCAGTAACAGCACCTTCAATGGCAACAGCTTTAGCAACAACAGCAAGAGCAACAGCAGATGCAGTGGCAACATGGTTCACAAGGATCGTGTGCATAACTGCATTAAGTAAGCCCTCCCCCACTCGTGAAACCAGCCAGGTCTCCACAAGTAAATCTGGTAATAGCACCTCAAGGAGGCGTGCCATAGCCGTTTCTGGCTCAACAACCACAACCAGCTACGATGGTGCCACCCATGGCACACTACCAGCAGATTCACCAAGCACTAGGACCACAACCCCTTGCGGCACGACCAGTACCAATTCATGCAAGCGTAGCAGTACCACCACAACGGCCGCAACGAATGACACAAGGGTTTATGCCACTCTCACATGCAACAGCACAAGGCAAAGTGTACAAAGGCCTGGAGGACAGTGTGCCTTAAGCAACAGCCTCACTACATCTGCACAAGCAGAAGGTTGACAAATGTTATGGCGAGAACTTCCTACACTAGGAGCACAAGTTCAAACAAGCGGCCTAGATATACGACGAACGGAAGTTCTATAATGGCTACTACACGCCTCCGCCCCCGGGGTCGCTGTCTAGCATGGTGGCTGAGTACAACTACTTCACTTGAGCTGCTTTTATGGTGCTGGACGACCATCTGACTCCTCACATCCAACAAGCCATACGAATGTACGAGGAGACTGCTCAGCCACCTCGCCAAGCTTCATCCTACCTACTACTGACCTACATGTCAGGCGATTCAACCTTCAAATCTCAACTCCTGAAGGAAGTGTCGCACATCAACCTCAATGGCTTTGAAAACATTGAATCCTACATCAACAAAGCGAAGTCACTTTGCGATCAGCTCGCACACACAAACGCTCCTATCTTCAAGCCTGTGTTCGTGACCTTTCTCCTGAATGGTCTGACCAGGGACTGGGACGACGTCCGGAAGGTACTCAAGTTCGAGCATGAAAAAGAGCTCATAGAAGCATACGTTTACAAAATGCTTCTGACAAAGCAACGTGATCGACAGCTGACAAGAGAAAAGGAGAGAATCCTGAGCAATGCAACTCACCAAGGTGTGAGCGCTTTCGTGTCCGCTGCTCAGCATTCGCGGAACAGCCAGTCCAAGAGGAACTCCGCGTCCACCCAGTCGACCGCCCACTCTGGACCAAATGCAAGCACCCGAAAAGCACGCGACCAGAATGCAAGGTCACGTCCTAAAGTTGAGTGCCATTATTGGAAGATGATTGGGCACATGAAGCGAGAGTGTGGGAAAAGGATGTGGGATGAGGAGCAAGCAAGGCGAAAGCAATGTTACAGAGCAAACAACTCAGGAGGAAAGGGGGAGAAGAAGGCAGCTGGCAATAAGGTGAAGTAACCAGAGAAAGACAAGAACACAGAGGCCAAGAAGCAAGATGGAGGCAAGGGGAAGCAGTTCGACTACACTGGGTCAGTCTTCCAGCTCTCAGCCAAGCAGAGTGATAAGCTGGTCCGCTCCACCTACGTGTGGTACCTTGACAGTGGGTGCAATTCGCACATCACCCATGACAAGGCCTACCTTCACGAGTTGGAACCTTGCTCCAAAGGTTTCGTCATGGTGGCCAACCAGCGGCAAGTGCCTGTTTTGGGCAAAGGAAAAATGACAAAGACTGAGTACAATAGTGCTCAGGTGAAGTTTGGGGATGTTCTATACATACCTCACATCCCGTGAACCTCCTCTCACTAGGGCAGCTGATGAAGAGGGGCGCGCGAATCTTCAGTACCGGACAACATGTGACCCTTAAGAGTCGTAAGGCGAGACCTTTCGCTGAAGGTTGCCTTCTTCTGCACGGCATGATGGAGCTGGACTTTGAAGCACTAGCTCCAATAAAAGGGCTAGATACGCCCTTTACATCAGCTAGTCTCCACCAAGTTTCTGGCGCAGACCTCATTTTGTGGCACAAACGGCTCGGCCACATCAGCAACCAAACTGTATAGACAATGCAGAAGGAGGAATAGGTGAACGAACTTTATATCAAGGAAAGTGGTAGTAAAGATGCAGCAGAACCTTGTGAAGACAGCGTGTGGGCCAAACGACCACGACAAATGTTTCCTCTGGCTATGAAGTGTGACGTCAGCCAGAAGCTAAAGCTGGTCCACACGGACATTTGTTGACCTTTACCAACGGCCACAGCCTACGGAGGGCATTGCTACTTTCTGCTCTTCGTACACGACGCCAAAAGGATGGTGTGGAGCTATCCTCTTTCATCAAGAGAGGAAGCTCAAGCATGCTTCTTCAAGTGGCTCCCGATGGCCGAAAGGCAAAGCAATAGAAAACTACAGATTAATGCTCAAACGATGCTGGGAAGTACACCAGCACAGAGTTCACCACACAATTGGAGGATCTTCGCATCGTGCAAAAATTCTCTACGCCATACACTCCGTACCATAATGGCGTCGCAGAGAGAGCTAATCGCACAATGCAAGAGAAGCTTAAGTCGATGCTGCTAGGAGCGTAGCTCGACAACTTGTGGTGGCCGTATGCACTACTAGCAGCGTGGGTATGCAACCGCGTGCCACACGTGTCGCTACCAAGCATGACACCCTTCCAGGTATGGCACAATGACAAACCAGACATCTCTATGCTACGCACCTTTGGGTGCATGGCCTTGCTCCATATCCTAAAATAACGCCGGCGGAAGCTAGCAGACAAAGCAACATGGGGGGTCTTCCTCGGACAAAGCCCCACCATGAAGGGGTGGGAATTCTATGATGTGGATTCCCATCGGATCATCGCAAGTAGAGACACCATATTCTTCGAGAATCTGACATGCTCCACCTGGAAGACTAAGCAATCAACCTTGCCTGCTCTACTCCAGACTTTCTACGACTCCTACATGGAGACGCTAGAGGAGATGGAAGCTGACAGTGTGCCACTCACCCTTCTTGATCTTGAGAAGATGGATGAGCAGTCGGTGGCCCTGCATGTGACCCTTGACACTCCCCGGGACAAACGCATCACCACTCATCATGAGGCGCTCATAGTACCTCATGACAAAACAAAGGTCGTGGAAGTGTAGAATGGTGCACATGCAGTGGGAAAACCACAACATAAATCTGCCACGCACTACGGACGCCTCACGCACCTCCTACAATAGCAGTTGCAACAAGACAAGGAGCAAGAGATTAAAGGGTCAAACATGGAAACTACGGCCTGCTCCATTTACAAGGAGGCAAATGATGTCCTGGCGGACATCACCACCACACAACTCGCAGCTCTGGTCTCTACAAGCACGCTTCCAGTAGAGCCAAAGACTCTAAAAGAAGCACTAAAGGGAGACCATCCTGTAGATTAGAAAGCAGCACTTGACGCAGAGTACCAAAGTCTCATGGATCAAGGGACGTGGGAGCTCACGGAGCTTCCATCTGGGTCCCGACCAGTGGGAGTGAAGTGGGTGTTTTGCGTCAAGACAAAAGCAAATAGGAGCATAAACAAGTTAAAGGCTCGCTTTGTGGCAAAGGGGTTCACACAAGTTGAGGGGAAAGACTTCTTCGACACCTACGCTCTTGTGATCCGCTAAACCACCGCACACATCATGCTAGCCATTACAACAGTAATGGACTACGAGGTGTAGTAGCTCAACATCAAGAATTCCTTCTTGCACGGCGAAATGGATACGACCGTCTACATGAAGGAACCTGAAGGCTACGACAACGAGAGCGGCAGAGTATGCAAGCTTCCAAAGGGTCTCTACGGACTGAAGCAAAGCCCTCTCCTTTGGTACAGGAAGCTACAAAGCATCCTATAGTCTTTAGACTTTCAGCCAACGGCTTATGAAGACTGCCTCTTCTTACATCGGCCGAGTCCTCAGGCCAGGCCAGACTGCTACGTCCAAGTCTACGTCTACGACCTCCTCATCATTGGGTCGTCGACAGGCTTCATCAAGGCCACGGCAACCGCCATGGCCCAAGAGGTCAACGTGACCCTCATGCCCAGTTTCGAATATTATCTGGGCATGAACATCGAATGGGACCGCAAAATAATTCGCTTCGCTTCAGCCAGCAGACTTACGCTCATAAAGTCTACAATCGTTTCAACATCCCACATCGACACGTGCCAACACCTTTGTCACAACAGCCGTTGACGCATCAGGCACAAAGGGGGAGGAGCGAGATCGACTATCACGGCAGATTCGGCTAACTCATGCACGCAGCAAGTTGCACACGACCAGATTTGCAGTTCGTCGTAATCAACTTGGCACGCGGTAATGAGACGTGTACACAGGTAGCATGCGAGGAGCAAGACACAGCTCTGGGCTACCTCAAAACTACAGGAGATGTAAGTCTACTCTTTGGAACGACTGACAGCCTCGACCTCGAGTGCTACGTCGACGCCGATTTTGGGGGCACAAAAGAAGATCGTCGAAGCACCACAGGTTTTGTGTACTTGCTTGGTGGAGGAGGGTTGTCCTGAACCAGCAAGCGACAGATTATTATGACACTTAGCTCTGTAGAAGCTGAGTACGTGGCGGCTACTTTAGTAGCACAAGAGGAAACGTATCTCCGCAACCTCCTGGATAACATTGGATTTGCTCAAGCATTACCGACAAAACGTTTTGTCAACAACAAGTCTGCAATTGACCTCGCAAACTCGACAAAATTCCAAGGCCGTACAAAGCACATTGACATTCGTGGGCATTGGATTCATTCAAAAGTCCAAGACGGCACGGTTGAGCTAATGCATGTGTCAAAAACGAACCAAGCAGCTAACTTCCTGACAAAGAGCGTCTCGAAGGTTGTGTTCTATCGGTGTGTAGAGCAATGTGGTCTCACCTCCAGTGCCATTTTGTAGTACGTGCGAAAGCGGCCACTGGTGGAGAGGACGCGGAAGTCAAACACACGCAGCTCAATCATCGCGCAAGCCTGTTTTATGTACACGGATTTCATATGCTTCATGGTGCACGAGACAACATTGACTGAAGCAAGAAAATCCAATGCAACATCAGGCTGTCATTCAACAAATCAACGTGGCTTTCGTGGACCTCCAGATGGTGCAAGCGTTTTGCAAAAGCAGTTCTAAAAGGGACTACCAGAGAACAACAAGACAATTTCAAGGGCCTTAAGCTTTTTAAAAAAGGCCCAACAGCACCGCATATCCCAGGTGAAGAGAAGCTGAAGTTCAAAAGCCAGTCTTAGATATCCTTTTTGGCTAGAGGATCTGCCTGTAAAGCAAAATCCCTCACAGTTAGAACTGATCCTGCCAAAACTGTAAAAATATGCATCCGCATTAAAAATGGTCAAATTCAACCGCTCGCCCTCGGAGGAAAAAGACAAAAAAAAATCAAGTAGTAGATTGTGGAGCAGTCAGAGCGCCAGGCGCAGCTCACGCAACTAGCTCAGCTGCCCGATCGAAACAGCTGTGGTCAAGTCAATGGGCTGCCAAGCGAGCAGCAAGAGCAGCTCGCGCAACTATCGCAGCTAGGACAGCTCCAAGGTCGGAACAGGAAGCAGCAAGCCAAAAACAAAAGAGAAATGAAACGACGGAGCCAACGAGTGGCCATGGATGCAACAGTCACTTGCGATGCTGCCTCCTTGTTGCTGACATCACATGCGAGTGGGAGCAAGAAGAGGGCCCGCTCGCTAAGCTTGGCGAGCCTACAACCAAGAAACAAGGTGGTAGCGGAAATAAGGACAAATTTGGCGAAGGACAGACGATGACGGATGCAATTTGGGGGGGCTGTGCTCAGTGCCGCCTTGATTACGCAACAGCAACAGCCTCACAAGTCAAGATGTGTCCAACGCGCGCAACTCCAGTAGAACGGAGAGGGGCCTTTCCTCCTTGCGTGAAAACGGAAAACGCGCCCCTCATTTTTGGAAGAACGCACTAACAACCACCGGGGACAAAGAGAACAAGAACGACGGTTTTTAGTCGACAAGTCATAGACAGCAAGGACTAAAACGAGTCAGACAGTGGGAGAGGAATAGTTCAACAGTTGTTACTGCTACAGACAAGCTGCTCACAAGTAAAAAGGGCAAGGACAACCTTCAAAACGTCCAAGGTGACTTTTGTACTACTCTAGCGTCTGAAAAGTCAACAAACGACCTAGAAATCTTTTTCTTTAAGATTCCCCAAATCTAAAGGAGCAAGAAGGATGCAAGAAAGAGCCCAAGGGGTCAAACCAACATGCGCACCTTCATCCTCATGAAGCACCTGACGGGTTGCTTCTGCATGAGGCAACCGAACATTTTCTACAGTGGCTCAAACTCGACCTAACAATTTTTTGTTACAACCAACTAACCAAAAGGAGGGCCAGTGGACCCAAAATAGGTCAAGAAGTGATCCCAACACCAAGTATAGAGGAAACAATTTTTTCCTCAAGTTAAGACGCTGATATTGACACTTTTCTAGATTTCCCACTCAGCGAAGAGGACACTCAGCTCCATTTCCTCGATGAAAATATTTGGCAGTCACTTGAGGAATTTTTTGAGAGCCCACAGGTGTGACACAGTTGAAACCACCAACGCACCAATTGAGGGGGAGTGTTGAGGGGTGCAATTACTGCATTAGTGACAAGCTCGGATATGGTGAAGATGGCACTGCATTCAGAGCACTTTACGGAAAGTTATGGATTTCATGGTGAATTATCGGAACCACGCCTGCTGGGAATTCTCTCCTTCACAGGCTAGATAAATTATGGCCACCTGCCCTAAAGCAGCCTAAAGGGCCTAGCGTGTAATATAGTGTGCTGGCATGCACAAGGGGGTTGCGCATGCCTCTCGTCAGCCCTAGAGGGGAGGAGAGCTACCTATTGTGCAACACAACACAGCTACCCAGGTCAGGGAGTCCTCTAGCTGATTGGACAGAAATCATGCAACTTGAACATGAGGCCTACACTGCATCATCAGCCATCTGCATAGAGCCTAGGCCCTTCAACCTACATGGGCCAATATGGAACGAGCTTCAGGAGGCTCTTGATCGACAAACCTGATGCAGCAGCATGGCAAGATCAACGACCGTTAGAGGAAAGCCTGAAGAGCAAGCAACCTCTTTCAGAAACTTCACCTGAAGACCTGAAGAAGCTTCCTCAAGGAGGAAGCTTCTCCTTAGAGTAGCAGGGATGCTAGTAACAAATCTAACCTACAAGCAGCTTCACCTGAAAGGAAGTTTCCCCAGGAGGCAACAGACTTGAACCACTTGAAGGAAGCTTCTCCTTTAGGTGGTCAACCTGTCAGATCCACTGGTATAAAAGGCAAAGCTCCTCTTAATTCACAATTATCTCAACATCTCAGCATTCTATAAGAACTTAGCTCTGCTGAAGCCTCTGACTGTGGAGCCCAGACCAAGACTCTGCTGGAGACCCCTCCAAGGCCCGTGTAAGCCTGGCAAGGCCTGCCAGGCTGGGTGGAGGCTACCCTGGAGGCCAGTCAACCTGGAGACTGCGCCAAGACCCTTGCCACGACGGCCTACAAGGCCTAGCAAGGCGTTGCCCCTCTGTGGGCCAAGAGCTGTGCTAGCCTAGCTTGCCTAGGATTTTTCCATGTACCATTCTTGTACTATGTATCAATCAAGATTTTAGTCCAGATTCCTAACCCTTGCCCTGTTATTGTACATGCTGCACTGCTGATCACCCAAAGATCCTACTAGCAAGGGTCCTAGCCCTTGTTGCCTGTCTCAAAAAATCATCAACCAAAAGGATACATACCCCTTCAACATCAATAACAGTTACAAGGTGAAGAAGACTGTAGAGTGCTTAAGGTGTTCAATTTCAGTTGCTCAATACAGAGAATGAGGTCTCTGCCCTTGCACTTGGAGTATGTGTCCACATTTAAGCTAGTTACAAGTGGTGGGAGCTAGAAAAAGTGGTTTTAACTCCTTTTGTAAGGCCCTAACAGTGTTGGGGTGTACGGTTGTGTTCTCCAATTTGTAGGAGACACTCTCTGTTTGAGATTTCAGCGGTTACAATGCTTTAATGAGTTTTGTGTGTCTATGGTCATCTCTAGCTTCGTGGTGCTGCTTGAATTGGTATTCATACTTATGCAAGGTGTGTATAAGGCATTCTTACCAGTCCATGTGAGGCTTGTACATCTATGTCAATGTCTAGCATTATTTGGCACTATAAATTCATGTGTAAGACATTCAAGTTTAGCGTTTTGTGATAGGCGGACAACTTGTTGGAAGATGGTTTGTCTACAAGTCAAATTTTACTACAAAACATTTAAGTTTGGTGTCAAAGCAGGTTTAACCCGTGCCTTCCCAAAATTTAACAATTCCAAGTTAATAATTAAACATTATGCATGATTTCTTCTAAAATTTGGATATTATTATTTTTAATTATGACATTGTTCATTATAAATTTAAAATTCTACCATTGACATAAACAATCTACAATTAAGGAATCCATTTCCACACTTTCCATACCATTACTAACACATCAGTCACATCTCACTAAGCATTTTTGTCCCTTAATTCACGTAAGTGTAGTATGTTACTACTAAATGAACTAATAGCATAAATTTAGTTTTGTTATTGATGATTATAATCTCATTTATATTTCCAAAAAGGCTTTCTAGTTTGGAAATGCATGGAGAAGGATGGTCTTGTGTAAGCTCTAGAACTAGTCACATGTAGAGGAAATTATCGAAAAAGGGTGGAATTCCTCAAAAATCTTCTCCATGTATTGTTAAGAAACCTTGAAGGTGTAGTTGTAGTTTAGAAAGGGGCTACTTTTAAAAAAAATTATTAGTGTGCACCCACTATGATCGCGATGCGATGGAAGCTTGCCACCTATTAGGGAGTTAACACTTTGAATTAAGAATTTGAGAAGGGGAAAGTCTTGAGGCAATAATTGTGGATGTTCCTAGGACTACACCACATTTGGTCTTATGGGTTACACCATAAATTTCATTTGAAAACTCTCTTCTTTTGTGCTTCCTCTGAATTTGGTACATACATGCCTCAAAGAAATTCTTGCAATTTTTTTATGCAATGCTTTCATTATATCGGGGGAAAATCTATGGTTCACGCGCCAAATCGTCTTTTGCATACCCGATCACTTTTAAATTCACAATAATATGGCTTGGCACATGGGAGTCATGTTTGTGGACCAAATTACGCCATTTTTTTAAGATAACTTCCCAGGCCACGCTACTGCAGTGTGTGGGGGGCGATTGAACCTCAATAAAAACTCAAAATCTCTTAATGATACCAATGTGGTTACCCAAAAACGCTTTTCCTTGGTGATTTCTGCAGCAGCATCGGTGTCTGACGTAAAAATATTGACAGTCAACCCTTTTAGATACGATCTAGAAACTCCGCTTGTATGTGGTTGAGCGTATTGGATGAAGGAGGGCTGAGCGCAAATATCCCGATTTTGCCAAAAGGTGCTTACGCACTGGTGATATCATATTTGTCGTCTTCACAAGTACAGCCGACATGTCTTGCGGCTTTCGCAACTGCCAGGATCTCAAGACGCACCGACCGTGTGCTGTACCTCAACCCACATGCTGCCCGGAGTTACGCGTCAGTGCAACCAAACAGAATCCGCTCGAATCGAAAGTCGTTTTTTCGTCTAACCTGTGGCGGTCAGAAAAAAGCAACCGTCAATGCACGAACGTGGTGGGCTATCCAGCACAAGAACGTTCGTTGACACCAAAACTATTTCTGACCGCCACAATGTAGACATAGAAATAATTCCTGTGTCAAAAGATGTGAGGACCGGCGTGCCCTCAATAAAACAACTCAACCTCAGAAGTCGAACCGGATCACGACGATTGTCTTTTGTTTTACTGCTGATTTCAACAAGAAGACTAAGGCAGGGGGACTACCTGAGGACCAATGAAGCCCCAGAGTTGAACCAGGCCCCCGTGTTGTGATTTGTGACGTTCTTGTCAACTTGTAGAGTTTACTTTGACCACTCGGCTGTGTCCACACTCATGCAAATCCCTGATGCGGACCCTCAAGGCGTCAGTGAGTCATCTGGTGGCAGACTACCATTGAGGAGCTGAGTGACGACCATTCCAAAGCTCTAGACGCTACCTGGGACCTCCTAAAGTTTTTCAACAGCACGTAAAAGTTTATCGGTGGACTGGTCGTGGGCCCGAATTGCATGTTTTTGCATTGTGTGTCCACCGTTTGATGCCGGATGCATGCATGTGACCAGTCGTAGCGTCCGCATTTTGATCTTGCACGTCTAGGTTTAGACGGCGTAGCGTTCTACTATGTCTGCGCAGAGTTATGGCAAAAACAATGGTTTTGGGCCGGTTTTAGGACAGATTTTGCGCTGTCGCATGCGACACCCACCATGCGCCGCAGCATGTACTTGTGCCATGGACCTGTCATTTTTCATCTTTCTCAGCAAATGCTATTGAAGCATTTTGACACTTTGCTTTGTGTCTCCTAGCCAGACCCTTGCCAATAAGTGCGCGACTTGTGATTGTCCTCACCGTCTAACTAGGCACTAATGCCTAGTCAGCGGCTATGTCGCTAGGAAGCTTCCACGCATCTTCTCATTATATGAGAGCGGTGCGACAGTTCTCACCGAGCTGTACAGTTTAGACGTAGCGGAGCAACACCATGAGAAAGTGCATAGAAGCTTCTTAGCAACACGGCCGCTGACCGGGCGTCAGTGCCTAGTCAGACGGTGACGACAATCACAGGTCGTACACGCAACGGCAAGGGTTTGGCTAGGAGACACAAGACACAGTGTCAGAATGCTTCAATATAGCATATGCAGAGAGAAATGACAACTGACAGGTCCAGGGCATAAATACCTGCCGCGGCGCACGGCGGGTGTCGCACGCGGCAGTC
>SZWC01008002.1:69719-109269 GCA_023375785.1 Penium margaritaceum
GACGGAGACGCGATCAGAAGGTCATCAACATAGACCAGGATGGCGGTAAACCGCTCGGGTGTCGGTAGGATGAAGAGTGAGGGGTCTGCCTCGCTCTGTACGTATCCTGCGCGAGTCAAGGTGCCAGTGATCTCCCGGTTCCAACACCGTGGAGACTGCTTGAGGCCGTACAAGGACTTGCGCAAGCGCCAGACCTTGTCACCGTCCTCAAAGCCTGGTGGCTGAGCCACGTAGATCTCCTCATCCAAAGAGCCATGGAGGAACGCGTTGTTCACATGCATCTGGTGTAGTTCCCAGTCATGCTGAGCTACTACACCAAACAGAGCTCGAGCTGAGGTCATGCGGCCGACAGGGGCAAAGGTGTCAGTGTAATCAACTCCCTCAATCTGAGAGAACCCCTTGACGACCAAACGAGCCTTGTAGCGTTCCAGTGAGCCATCCGGCTTCACTTTCTTGCGAAAGACCCATTTGACCTGAATCGCCTTCCTCCCAGGGGGAAGGTCGACCAGCTTGTAGACTCCGTGCTCTCGGATAGCGCGAAGCTCATCCTCGCAAGCAGCTTGCCAGGCATCAGCATCCTGCGATGAGAAAGCCTCCCTCAATGTGCCCGGGTCCGGCGCCATAGAAGAGGAACTCTGCGTGGCAAGTGCACACGCCTCAGTGTCTGGCCTGACGGCCACGAGATCAGCTGCTGCGTCACAGGCGACATGGAACTCGCGGGTGACCAGGTCATGCCCTATGGGGCACGCGGGGTGTACCTCTGAAAGCTCAGTGCGGACACTCAGTCCTAAGGCCTTTGTGCCGGGATCACCGCTCGCGATGCTGCGAGAGGAACGTCTGGGTCCGGAACCCGACGCTCGCTGAGCTCGGGAATCCCGTGGTCGAAGGCGACCACCGGGCTCACGAGAGTAACCGGAGGTCGAGGGGCGCACCTCAGGCGCAGGAACAGGTACGACCGTAGGGACAGGTGCAACCACAGCTTGTGAGGGCTGAGACGAGGCAGTCGGAGACGTTGTGCGCGGAGATGCGTGTGTGGGGGACACTGAGCTCGGGATGACAGCGGGCAAGGCTGGCCCGGACACTGAGACCGGAGTGTCAGCCGACGTAGAGACAGGAGTGGGCTGGGCTGGGTCAGACGCCGGAACAGGGGTGCCAGTGGACACAGTGGGTGATGCAGGAGGGGGCGTGGGAGTAGCGGTATCTGTGGGGTGCGAAGCAGGCTGGACAGGCGAGATCTCTGGACCAACGGCAATGATAGCCGGATCATCAAGTGCTGGAGATCGAGAGGGGACTCGAGTGGACACATCAGCATGGCGAGGAATGGTCGCTGGCGAAGAGGTCTCCCCCATCCGCCGNGGACCCTCACAGGAAGGAACATGAGCTGCAGAGAGCGCTGTGATCGAAGTCAGATCACGGTATGTGAGTGACTAAAAAAACAGCGCGTCACGAGACTCAATGACACGACGGCGAGTGGGGTCCCAAAAACGCCAGGCCTTCGACCGCGGGGAGATGCCGATGAAGGCACACAAGCGACCCCGAGGGGAGACCTTGGACCCCTGCTGGTCCTCAGTGTACCATACGGAGGCCAGGGATCCCCAGACGCGTGCGAGACAAAGATCGGCACGGTGGCCAAACCAGAGCTCGTACGGTGTAACATGATCCAGAAGCGGACCATGCCGGAGGCGGTTCCAGACCCAAGTCATGTAGGCGAAGCCCTCGAAAGCAAAGGACTCTGGGAGACCGCACTCAGACCGCATGGCGCGGACCGCATCCTCCATGGTGCGGTTCGAGCGCTCAGATACACCGTTCTACTGTGGGGTAGCAGAAGCGGAGACCTGGTGAAAAATGTCATGCTCAGCAAAGAATGAGTCCATCTCGCCGAGGAACTCGTCGCCGCGATCCGAGCGAAAGGTATGTAGCGTGTGGCGAGACTGACGCTCAGCCATCACGAGTCAAATCCGAACCGCAAGGGCGGCGTCGCTCTTCTGACGCAGACTGTAGACCCACCGCATCCGGGTGAAGTCATCAGTCAGCGTCAGAACATACCGGCCCCTCTCGGACAGTGACTCGACTGGAAGAGGACCCAGCAGATCCGAGTGGACCAACTCGAGGGGCCTCAGCGCTCGGGAACGCGAATCAGGGTAAGTGCACCGGTGCATCTTACCCTGAGCGCAAAAAAGACAGTCGGTCTTTGGTGGCTTCTCGAAAGAAGCCACGTCAAGACCAAGAGCGGGCTGTGTCCGGATGAGCTTCGACACCGTGTTGGATCCCACGTGACACAGACGTCGGTGAAGCAACCGCTGGTGTTCCGCGGATAGAACACCAGTGAAAAAAACGTGACCAGAGGAGGAGGGAGAGCAAGGGGAGGAGGGCCGAGCAATGCGGTACAAGTCATTTACGACTGAAGCACGCAGGACAATGCTACGGGTGTCAAGAGCAATCACAATCGCTGAATCAGCGGTATGCTCAACGGAGAGACCCATCAAAGTGCAGGCACGCACAGATAGCAGACTGAGCTCAACATCAGGCACAAACAGCACGTCAGAGAGATACAGGGGGCCAGACGGACCATCAAAGCATACAACCCCAACACCGTGAACCGGTAAGGACTGACCAGAACCTGTACGAACGGAACGGACAGTCGTGACAGGACCAAGTACCACAAAGTCACTACGACGACACGTCATGTGGTGGGTGGCACCGGAATCGATGATCCAAGTGCCACCGGAGTCACGACTGGTGGACGTCACTGTACAANAAGGTGAGACTCATGAATCCAGTCAGTGCAGTCAGGCCCATCATCATCACATGCGGACTGTGCTCCCCCACACGTGTCATCACGAGTCACGAGGACGGACGAACAAGCAGTCTGTGACCCACTCGACGATGACGACACACTCACACCTCCCTGAAAGCGTAGTGACAGAAGATGACGAAGCTCGGCGATGGTGCGGTCACGTGGGTCTGGATCACTGCTACTCACAGGCGAGGATGCAGGAACAGCTGTAGTCGTAGTCGCCGCGCGTCCAGAGGAGTGTGCGGTCGACGTCCCGGACGCGGTGCGCGCAGCGTGGGCAGCCTGAAGTCCGCGAGTGATGTGCTCCCAGTCGAGCGGCTGCTGGCACTCGGTGTAGCGATGGGCACCTCCACAGTTGTAGCAGTGCACGGAACGGCCACTACTACCACTGGATGACGACTGCTGCTGACCCGATCCGCGCTTCCTATTCTTCTTCTTCCCTTGGGCAGCTGCTGCAATGCCCTGCGTCTGCGTGGGCGTAGACGGGGTCGAAGAGGAGGAGGAAGATGAGGTCGTGATGGAAGAAGGTGAGGGTGACTGCAGGAAGGAAGACGGTGGTGAGGCGAGGACTGCGGCAGCGAGGGAAGTCTCCTGATGTGCTAATGCTGCCTCGCGGGCCGACGTCACCTGGAGGAAAAGCTGATGGGCCCACGGGAGCAGCTGCAGGGTGGCTGAGAAAGGCTCGAGAGCAGCGTCGCTGTACCGTGTGAATATGTCAGTGTACTCCAGGCGAACTCCGAGCATGATCGTCCGAAGCGCCCACAACTGTGTGCACCCTGAGGTCCCCAGGCTCGTGTAGATACGCATGGCGCGTCGCCAGTAGTCCGCTCTAGGCTCCGCTGGTCCCTGACGGAGGGAGTGGAAGGCACGAATGTGTGACGCACGGGTGGCGTGCGTCTCTGCGGCCAGGAGGGACAACGCCAGATCTCAGCCTCCACGAGGATCAGCTCCGGTACGTGTGCCAGCCTCGCCGAGGAAGGGACGGAAGTCAACAACAGTCTCGCGTGGCATGGCGTAGAGAAGTCCTCGCATGGCTCGGGCTGCTGTCAGCACCTGTGCTGGATCTGTAGACTGGTATGGGCTGTGGTAGTAAGGCCACACTCCCTCAGAAGTAGCCCACACCTGAAACAGGATCTCCCAACAGTCAAATCCGTCCTCGCTGATGTACCATGGAGGTGGTGCCTCAAAGTCCTTTGGCTGCCTCTCCGTGGGGAGAGCAGCCGCAGGCTGAGGAGGGCGAGTGACGGGAAAAACTCCTGGTAGAGGGTGGTCAGTGGGGAAGTCAGGTGACGGTCGTATCAGGGACGCTGGTGGAGGTCGGATACCCGTCTGCAGCTGCCGGAGGCGCTCCTGTAGAAGACGAATCTCCCGCTCCTGGGAGTCATCCTCGAAGCCTGGCATGAATGGCTCGTCATCAAGGAGGTCCGCAGGTGGTGGGAAAACCACGCCAGGAGGTGAAGCAGGCGGGGCGCCTGTCACGGGCGCCTGAGCCGAGTGCTGGGTGGAGGCCGCAACGCCGGCAGCTCCCTCGGAGATCCGCGGAGGAGCCGTGGACTGAGCGCGCAGGAGCTCAGTCAGCGTGCGGATCGCGTCAGTCTGCTCTCGCTGCAGACGACGCATCTCCTCCTGCTGACTGCGCAGGTCCTCAATGGCCTGCGAGCGAGGGCTCAATACCCCTGAAGAAGAGGAGGAGGGATCACCTGGTCCCTTGTCCTTGTCGTCAGGCGACCTCATGTCGCCGCTCACTATGGGACGACAGGTCAACTTTGCCGGATTTCAAAACCGATTGCGTTTCTCGAAGAGTTGAAACGCTGGAAACTTTTGACTTTTCGGTTGAAAATTTGGCTAAGTGTTATGCTGACGTCAGCAGGTGGTTGCTGACGTCAGCACGACCTGATGACGTCAGCAACCAAAAATGCTGACGTCAGCTCGTCCCCTCCCTTTCCCCTTTTTTTTTTCTTTCCACGGTTTTGCCGCCGCGCGGTGGCGCGCGGCAGCTCCGCGGAAGCTGCGAAGCAGCTTCCGCCCAGCTGCTGCTGCAGCTGTGTTGTCAGCTGCAGCAGCAGCTGCGTAGCTGCCCGTGCAGCGGTGGCAGCGGCGGCTGCGCTGCTGCTGCTGCTGCTGCGCGCGGCGGCCGCTGCTGCGCGTGGCGCTGCTGCTGCGCGCTGCAGCTGCTGCTCGCTGCCGCCGCCGCGCGCTGCTGCTGGCTGCCGCCGTCGCGCGCTGCTGCTGCTGCCACTGCTGCGCTGCTGCTGCCGCCGCGACTGCCGCTGCTGCTGCTGTGCCGCAACCGCTGCTGCGCTGCTGCTGCCGCCGCTGCTGCCACGCTGCTGTGGCGGCCGCTGCTGCTGCGCTGCTGCTACGCGGCTGCCGCCGCCGCCTCTGCTGCTGCTGCTCTGCTGTTGCGGCTGTGGGGGGGGCACGCAGGCTGCACGCACCGCAGCCGCCACACGCCTCTGTGTGGCGGTACGCGCTGCTGCTGCTGCTGCCTCAGCAGCTACGATCTCACGTGGTGGGTGGAAAACGCGGACGGCGACCAGCCGTCTCCAACGGGTCCCAGAAGAACTGCTGCAGCGATGACTCTCACTGCTGCTGCTCTGCTGCGTTCTGCTGCGCAGCTCAGTGAGAACTGTCTCACTACTCTGATACCATGAGAAAGTGCATAGAAGCTTCCTAGCAATACGGCCGCTGACCGGGCGTCAGTGCCTAGTCAGACGGTGACGACAATCACAGGTCGTACACACAACGGCAAGGGTTTGGCTAGGAGACACAAGTCCAAGTGTCAGAATGCTTCAATATAGCATATGCAGAGAGAAATGACAACTGACAGGTCCAGGGCATAAATACCTGCCGCGGCGCACGGCGGGTGTCGCACGCGGCAGTCCAAGAGCTGTCCTAAAACTGGCCCAAAACCACTGTTTTGGCCGTAACTCTGCGCACACATGTCAGAATCCTACGCCGTCTAAACCTAGACGTGCAGAATCAAAAGACGCACGCAACGACTGGTCACATGCATGCATCCATCGACTGACAGCGAGTATACAATGCAAAAACATGCAAATGGGCCTCATGCCCAGTTTGCCGAAAGGCGCCTGCAAGACGTAGAAGACACAGCAAGGAGTCCCGGTGACATCTGGGGCTCTGGGACAGTGGTCGGTCAGCTCCATACGGGTAGTCCGCCGCCTGTCGTCACGCCGGTGTCACAAGGTCCGCCTGCCTCAGGGATCTGCACGAGTATGGACACGGCCGAGTGGTCATAGTAAACTGTACAGGAACGGCACAAATGACAACACACCAATGAGAGTCACCGATGCAGCGATCCACGAGGACCTATCGACGACGTCAGACGATCACCGTCGACTTTGCTCACCATCACCACGTGAGACTGCATCAGCCGCAGCCGCTAGTAGCAGCATGCCATAGCTGCACTAGACTGCAATCGCCAGCAGTTGCTAACATTGGCACATGCAACAACAGCAGCACTGAGCAGCATCAACAGCACTAAGCAGCAGCCACAACACTGAGCAGCAGCCATAGCACTGAGCAGCAGCATCAGCAGAGCGGTATCAGCAGCGACAGCAGCGCGCGGCGGCAGCAGCACGACGCGGCAGCATGAGCAACAACAACAGCACAGCAGCAGCGCAACAGCAGTGGCAGCAACAGCGGCGGAAACAGCACACAGCAGCAACAGTGGCAGCAACGCGAGGCGCCGGCAGCATCGTGCAGCAGCCGCAGCGCGTAACAGCAGTAGCAGCCCGTAGCTACTGCCATGGCCGCGCACGCAGCCGCTAGGCAGCCGCCTCGCACGCAGTCGCACGGCTGCTGCTTTAGCTGACACCGCAGCAACAGCAGCTGAGCGGAAGCTGTGCAGCAGCTTCCGCTCAGCTTCCGCTCAGCTTCCGCGCGGCTGCAACGAAGCGGCTGCCTGCTCGCGCAGCAACCGCAAAGGTTGACACGAAAAAAAAAGGAAGGTGAGCTGACGTCAACATTTTTCCTTGCTGACGTTATCAAGTCATGCTGATGTCAGCAACCTCCTACAGACGTTAGCACTTGCCTTGATTTCTTTATCTGAGGGTAAAAATTTGTCAGCGTTTGAACATCTCGAGAAACGCTCACGTTTTTGCAATTTGACCACGTTGACGTGACGGCCCATAATGAGCGGCAACATGGCTCCGTCCGGCGAGAAGGGAGAAAGAGTACTAGATCCCTCTTCTTCCTCCTCAAGGGTCATGAGCCCATGTTCGTTGGCCATTGAGGACCTGCGGAGCCAGCAGGACGAGACGCGTCGCCTGCAGCTAGAGCAGACTGACACCATTTGCACATTCACCGAGCTTCTTCGAGGACATTCCACAACTCCGCGACAGACCTCTACAGGAGCAGCCGGGGTCACACCCTCTCCATAGCAGTCAGCTCCAGCACCGGAGACAGAAGCTGGAGCTGACCTGCCACCTCTTGATCCTTGGGACGAGGATCCAGACATGCCAGGCATGGAGGACGACTCCCCCGGGCGCGAGATTCGTGTGCTTCAGGAGCGTCTCCGCCAGCTTCAGACGAGCTCTTGGCCCCCACACGCATCTCGCTTCCCCAAGTTTCGATCATCGTCTGACCTCCACCCCAGCGACTTCCCTCTTCCCAGCGTCTTTCCCATCCCTCGTCCTTCCCAGCCTGTGGTTGCTCTCCCTACGGAGCGGCAACCCAAGGACTTCAAGACACTGCCCCCACGGTATGTCAGCGAGGACGGCTTTGACTGCGAGGAGATCGTCTTCCAGGTCAAGGCCACATCAGAGGGTGTGTGGCCCTACTACCACAGTCCGTATCATACTACGGACCAAGCCCAGGTGCTGGCAGCAGCTAGGGCGATGCGCGGACTTCTCTATGCCATGCCGCGCAAGACCTTCGTTGACTTCCGCTTGTTCCTTGGCGTTGCGGGCACAGGCACCGGCGCTGATCCGCGGGAGATGGGACCTAACATTATCCCTGCTTGCTGTAGAGACGCACGCCACCTGCACCATGCACATTCATGCCTTTCGCTCCCTTCGCCAGGGGCTTGCCGAGCCTACAGCCGACTGCTGGCGACGCGCCATGGGCATTTACACGCGCCTTGAGACCTCAGGAGGTACACTGTTGTGGGCGCACTGCACTATCATGCTCGGGATTTGTCTTGAGCACACAGACATCTTTACGCGGTACAGCGACGTCGTGCTTGAGCCTTTTTTGGCCTCATTGTAGCTTCTTCCCTGGGCGCACCAGCTCTTCCTCCAAGTGACTTTCGCCCGTGAGGCAGCCGTGGCTCATCAGGAGACCTCCATTACTGCAGCAGTCATTGCATCACCACCGACGCCCCTCCTGCAGACTCCTTCTGCATCCTCTGTCACGTCCTCCTCCTCCCCTTCCACCCCGATTACAACGACTCGGACACAGGGTGTCGCGGCAGTAGCATAGGGGAAGAAGGGCGACGGAGGCGCGATTCGGGCCAGCAACAGTCGCAGCTGCCACCGTCATCGGGTAGTAGCAATGGACGCTCCATTCACTGCTACAACTATGGAGGCGCCCATCGCTACACCGAGTGCCAGCAGCTGCTTGACTGGACGCGGATTACTCGTGGGCTCCAGGTTGCGCACGCACTACGGTCTACGTCGAGCAGTACATCCTTCGGGCGTGCGGCGACCACGACCAAAGCAGTTCCCGCTTCACCACCGGCGACCAGCAGCGACCCAGACCCACGTGACCGCACCATCGCCGAGCTTTGACACCTTCTGCCGCTTCGCTTGGGAGTGTGTTGTCACAGCCGGGTGGTTCACAGACTATCTGTTCGTCTGTTCTTGTGGCTCAGGATAACTCGCGTGGGGGGGGACCGTCGGCATGTGATGACGATGGGCCTGACTGTACGGATTGGATTCATGATTCTCACCATTGTGACCTTCATTGTTCCTCTCCACCTGCTGCCCAGCATCCGTCCAAGCCGAGTTTTCCATTGCTTATTGTACATGGACATCCTCTAGTCATGTTCCCGGTGGCACTTGGATCATCGACTCCGGTGCCACTTATCACATGACCTATCGTCGTAGCGATTTTGTTGTTCTCGACCTTGTTGCATCTGTTCATTCGGTCCGCACAGGCTCCGATCAGTCCTTGCCAGTCCAGGGTGTTGGGGTCGTATGTTTCGATGATCCGTCTGGCACCCTGTATCTTTCTAAGGTGTTGTTTTTACCTTACCTTGAGCTCAGTTTGCTTTCTGTACGTGCTTGCACACTGATGGGATTCTTTGTGGAACACACTATAGAGTCCGCAACTCTGACTGCTATTGACACTCGTAGTGTTGTTCTTCGTGCCTCTGTTGTGGATGACATGTATCGTGTCTCTCGGACTTTTGCTCCTTGCTCCCCCTCCCCTTCCGCTCGTGTTTTTTTCACTGGTGATCTGTCTCCTCAGCACCAACGATTACTTCATTGCCGCCTGTGTCATGTAGGCTCTGACACTATGTCGAAGCTCATTTGAACACAGCATGTCCTCGGTCTTGACGCGACTTCTTTTGAGAAGCTGCCTAAGACCGACTACCTCTTCTACGCTCAGGGTAAGATGCATCGTTGTACCTATCTTGACTCCCGTTCACGCGCACTTTGCCCTCTCAAGTTAGTCCATTCGGACCTTCTTGGTCCCCTACCTGTCGAGTCTCTGTCCGATTGGGGCCGAAACGTCCTGAACCTAACAGATAAATTCACCCAGATGTGGTGGGTCTATAGCCTGTGCCAAAAGAGTGACGCCGCTCTCGCGGTTCGCCTCTGGCTAGTCATGGCTGAGCGTCAGTCTCGCCACTCGCTACACACCTTCCGCTTAGATCGCGGCGACGGGTTCCTTGGCGAGATGGACAGCTTCTTCGCCGAGCACAGGATTTTTCACCAAGTCTCCGCTCCTGCTACTCCTAAGCAGAACGATGTTTCTGAGCGCAAGAACCGCACCATGGAGGATGCGGTTCGCGCTATGCGGTCTGGGTGCGTTCTTCCGGAGTCCTTTGCTTTTGAACGCTTCGCCTACATGACTTGGGTCTGGAACCGCCTCCCGCACGGTCCTCTTCCGGACCACGTCACACCGGTTGAGCTCTGGTTCGGCCACCGTGCTGACTTGCACCTCGCTCGCGTCTGGGGATTCTTGGCTTCTGTGTGGTACCCTGAGGACCAGCAGGGGTCCAAGATCTCACCGCGGGGTCGTTTGTGTGCCTTCATTGGCATCTCCCCGCGGTCGAAGGCATGCCGTTTTCTGGACCCTACTCGTCATTGCATTGTTGAGTCCTGTGACACGCTCTCCTTTGAGTCCCTCACCTACCGTGATCTGACTTTGATCACGTTGTTGTCCGTCATACACGTTCCCACGTGTGAGGTTTCTTGACGGATGGGGGAGTTTGCACCTGAGAGGACCGATCGCCAGGCTGACGTGTCCGTTCGAGCTCCCTCAACTTCTCTGGCTCTTGATGACCAAGCGATCATCGCTGTCGGTCCAAAGATCTCTCCAGCACCGCCGGCTTCTACCCCTCTCCCTTCACACCCCACAAGTACCTATGATCTTACACCTGTGCGTACTCCTGTGACCGTACACGTGTCCACCGGCACTCCTACCTCTGTGCGTGGACCTACCTCACCTGCTCCTATTATCACACCGAGCCTCGTATCTCCCACACCCACATCTCCTCGCAAGACATCATCAGCTCCCTTGCCTCAGCCCTCCCTAGCTGCGATCGTGCCTGTACCTGAGCCTAAGGTGTGCCCCTCGAGCCCAGGTTACTCCCGTGAGCCTGACGGTCGTCTTTGACCATTGGACTTGGGAGCTCAGGGAGTGTCTGGTCCCCCACCCAGGCGCTCCGCTCGTAGCATCGCGAGTGGTGATCCCGGCACAAAGGCCCTGGCCTGAGTGTCCTCACTGAGCACGCAGAGGTACATCCAGCGTGTCCCGTAGAGCACGACCTTGTCGCTCGCAAGTTTCATATCGCCTGTGATGCAACAGCCGATCTTGTGGTCGTCAGACCTAGCACTGAGGCATGTGCTCTTGCCAAGCAGAGCTCTCCCTCTATGGCACCTGACCCGGGTACACTGAGGGAAGCTCTCTTGTCACAAGAAACTGACACTTGGTGTGCTACTTGCGACGATGAGCTTCGCACCATCCAAGGGAACAAAGTTTACGAGCTAGTCGACCTTCCACCTGGAAGGAAGGCTATTCAGGTCAAGTGGGTCTTTCGCAAGAAAGTGAAGCCGGATGGCTCACTAGAACCCCACAAGTCTCGCTTGGTCGTCAAGGGGTACTCTCAAAATGAGGGCATCAATTACACTGACACCTTTGCCCATGTCGACCGAATGACCTGAGCTCGAGCTCTGTTCGTGTAGTGGCTCAGCATAGCTGGGAATTCCAACGGATGGATGTGAATAATGTGTTCCTCCATGGCTCTCTGAATGAGGAGATTTACGTGGCTCAGCCACCCGGCTTTGAGGACGGTGAAAAGGTCTGGCGCTTGCGCAAGTTCTTGTACGGCCTCAAGCAGTCTCCTCGGTGTTGGAACCAGGAGATCCCTGGCACCCTGACTCAAGCGGGATATGTACAGAGTGAGGAAGATCCCTTTCACTTCATCCGACGGACACCTGAGCGATTCACTGCCATCCTGGTCTATGTTGACGACCTTTTGATTGCGTCTCCTTCACTGGAGGCCATGAAGGAGGCCAAGGCTGTCCTCCAGAATACCTACAAGATGAAGGACCTTGGTCCTGTAGCGGTGTTTCTTGGCATGGAGATCGTGCGAGACCGCAGAAACAGTACTCTACTACTGTATCAGGCGCGATACGCACGTGTTGTGGGGGAGCGCTTCAGCGACCTTCTCGACGCAGTGTCCACAGCTTCCACACTCTCACGCCTGACAGGCAAGATGACCTGAAGGTTGACGATCCCACACAACTAGGGGAGATAGTGGATGTGACCCTGTACCTTCTTCTCATCGGATCTCTGATGTACCTGGCCACTACCACACGTCCTGACATCGCATTTTCTGTCAAACTCCTTCCCCAGTTTTTGTAGGCTCCATGCGCTAGAGCCCTTCACCCGGTTGTACGAGTGGTGTGGTACGTGGTCTCCACACTGTACCTTGGACTCTGCTTTCGCCGGCAGTGTTGGTGGTCCTTGACGGCTACACCGATAGCAACGCCTGGAGCCCACATGAAAGCAGTCGCACCGGTTACGTGTTCCTGCTCGGTGGGACCGCTATGTCCTAGTGCAGCGGGAAGTAGGGCTGCATTCCATGTAGCTCATCGGAGGCAGAGAAAGTTGCTCTGGGTGCAGGGCCTACTGAGGCGGTATGGTTGTAGCGGCTGTTCCTTGAGCTTGGCCAGTCAACACCCGCCATTGTGTTTCGTTGCAACAACCAAAGTGCTCTTGCCATTGTGGAGAACTCTGGTATCTTTCATGCTTGCACGAAGCACATTGCAGTTGAGCATCACTTTGTGCGTGATCTGGGGGAGCGACACGTAATCTCCATCATTTAGGTTGGCACTGACATGCAGCGTGCTAACTTCTTGACGAAGGCACTAGCACGCGAAAAGTTCCTGGTGGCCATTTGTTCTGTTGGACTTCGCACCTTACCTGAGATAGGTTCAGTGTGGGGTGTGTTTGTTTCCGTGTCACATTTGTTCTTGCACTTGTTTTACTCGTCTCAGTGCTGCACATGTATGGACATGCGTACCATCGGATCATGAGGGAGTGTTGTGACTTGTGACGATCCCGTCCACTTGTATAGTTTACTATGAGCACTCAGTCGTGTCCATACTCGTGCAAATCTCTGATGCCGACTCTGGAGGCACCAGTGCCTCATCAGGTGGCGGACTACCATCCTGGAGCTGACTGACGACCGTTCCAAAGCTCTGGACGCTACCCGGGACCTCCTACAGTTTTTCTACAGCATGCAGGAGTTTATCGGTGGACTGGCTGTGGGCCTGATGTGCATGTTCTTGCATTGTGTGTCCACTGTTTGATGCTAGATGCATGCATGTGACCAGTTTTAGCGTCCATCTTTTGATCTTGCACGTCTAGGTTTAGACGACGTAGCGTTCTGATATGTCTGCGCAGAGTTACAGCTAAAACAGTGGTTTTGGGCCGGTTTTAGGACAGATCTTGCACTGTCGCGTGCAATACCCGCTGTGCGGCGCGGTAGGTACTTATGCCATGGACTAGTAATTTGTCATTTCTCTCTACAAATGCTATTAAATCATTCTGACACTTTGCCTTGTATCTCCTAGCCAGACCCTTGCCGTTGAGTGCACGACTTGTGACTGTCGTCAACGTTTGACCAGGCACTGACGTCTAGTCAGCGGTTGTGTCGCTAGGAAGCTTCCACGCATCTTCTCATGGTACACCCGATCTCACTAGGTGATGGCAAAGGATATCAATCAAAGTGATTTAACTAAGAATTGAATCGTGGACTCATAAGGATACTTCATTCCCTCTTTTCATGAAACAATTTGTGAGGGAAGATAGGAGAAGGTCATCTTACAAAGTCTACAGGTTACCCCGAGACTTTCTATGCTATCAAAAAAAAAATCCGTAAAATACTGAAGACACAAGCCAGATATTCCTCTGAAAATCTCTGAAGTGCATAGCCAAAATCTTTGTTTTGGGTGGTGAGAGAGGGTAAGGCCATTTTTCTCAAATAAGGTGGATGGGTGTTATGTGGAAAGGTTCAGAATACAGCGATGCACATCATTTTTCTCGATAGATCAGCGGTATCTAATAAAAAACGGAACGACCGTGGAGTCAATAGTTACATCTCCCATTGTGCTCTGTTGTGTCCTCTCGACTTGTGAACATCGGCGTGTAGATGACTAACGGCGAGACTCGACGGAGAGTATTGTGCGGTGGAGCCGACGCATGCTGAGGACTACACGCAGTTCGCAAGAGCCTCCTCCCTCCGTCGACGTGCTCAAATCAATCTTCAGGCCTCCTCCAGGGACGGGCAGCCGGCGGTCACTACCACTGCGAATGATGTCTGCTTGCGTCCAGTGTTGGATCTGACTATACCATTTTTTGTGTAGCGTCCTTCTCTGCTTAGGGTCCAAATCTCATGCTGGCATGGCACTGTTGTCACCAGGGACGCTGCTTGGGTCTGGGCAGCCAGAACTCCTCACTACTATTTTCCTAGCTAATTCTGACCTCACGACTGCGTTCAGAGCATCAGTATCATGGTGTGGTCCAGTTTTCAGGCAAACCGGACGACGCACGGGTTTTGGGATATCTGCCATCTAGCCGGGCTCAGAGAGAAAACCTGCCAGCCTGAAAACTGAGCTATTTCTTGATTGGTTGGTGAATTGAGTCACAAGCTGTACGGAGCTAGGGGAGGCTAGTTCTTGGAGGGGTCTCCCATTGTGCTTCATTCTTCATCCTTACTCAGTTCTTTCCGGTTCTCAGCTGCTTTCTGGCACTAGCACTAGCGCGCACATCTCTAGGTAAGAAACGCATAGCACTCAAATGAACAAACACAAACTTTAGAGCAGCAGACTAAGGGGGCAACTGACTAAGAAACGAGCGTGGATGTGTGCACACAGCATCAACAACGCTGCTGTCCCAACTTCCTACCTAGGAGTTCCAGCTTGGTATCAAAGCCAGAGTACAACAGCAGCAACAGAAGACTAGAGTGCAAGTGCCAGACAACGTAGGCGAACCCCCACATGCACCAGTGCAGGGGAAATGCTGCCGGATTTTTTCCGGCAGCATTGACCATCCTGGTGGGGGCGTCAAAATTTGCCCCACAGGAATTGGGCCAGGCGAAATGCTGCCGGATTTTTCCGGCAGCACTCACCCCCGCGCCTGACGCGAGGAGAGGTGGCCAGTGACGACACGCACCACATCGACGACGACGACGCACATCACGACGACAGCCATGTATGAGTGTGCTGCAATCAGCAAAAGCAACAGCAACTTGTAGCAGTAGCGAGCAGTGGCAACAACAGCCACCACCAGTTGTGCACAGCAATAGAAGCAGCTGGTAGCAGCAAAAGCTCGCGGCAGCTCGTAATAGCAGTAGTCCACAACAACAAGCAGTAGCAGCAGCAGCCAACAGCAGCATCTTGCAACAACAGCACTACGCAGCCGCAACCGGCTGTAGCAGTAGGAGCGGCGAGCAGTAGCCAGTTGCAGCATACAGTAGCCAATACCAACAACTACAGCAGCGGCCAACAAGAGCTCGCAACAGCAGCTACTGCAAATCGCAGCAACAGCAGGTGCAGCTGCAGCTGCTCGCAGCTCGTTGCTCGCAGCAAGCAGTGAGCTGCGAGCAGAGAGCTCGATGCAAGCAGCCAACAGCAAGCAGCGAGCTCGCTACTTACACCTCGCGACTCGTAACGAGCAGCGACCTCACTCTGACGACCGAAGAAGAGGGAAAAAAAAACCCACCCCACAGGTGGCTCTGTAGCGGCTCCAGTCACCACCAAAGCCGCTATAGTAACCACGACAGCTACGGCACCACGTAGGATCTTAGCAGCAGTAGCACCAACAGTAGGTACTACTGAAGTAGCAACTAAAGCAAGTGCAACAGTAGGAGTTGTGGCAGCTACAACAAAAGCCACAGCAACAACAATAGTAGCAGCAGCAGTAGATATAGTAGTAGACCAGCAGCAGCGGCAGCAGTAGCAGCAGCGACAGCAGCAGCAACTGTAGTAGCATCAATAGGAGCCACCCTGTAGCTGACACAACAACGACTCCAGCAACAGCCGCTACTGATGTCAGCAATTCTCTGCTGATATCACATCTAACGTCACCAATAACAAAAAAAACCCTGTATAGCAGCAACTCTACAGATAACATAGTAGTAGCTACTCACATCAGCCATCCTAGGCTGACATCACTGCTGACATCAGCAACACACCAAGAAAAATGGGGGGAACAAGGATGGCCAACAAAACACCATGGCTAACAGCCCGAGTGGGGAGGGGTCCTCTTTTGTTGAGGGGTCCTCGAGCTCCCCTTTCTTGCAGTAGTTGCAATAGCTGCAACAACAACAACAGTAGCAGTAGTAGCAGCAACAACAACAATAGTCCATGAGCTTTGTCGCCAGCTCCTCCGATCCACTGGTGGCCATTCAGCAACAACTTGCAACACTGACATAGCAACTTGGAGCACTGCAGCTGCTGGCATCAAGTACAGACACCAGTCCCCCACCGCCCCTCCTTCCTCTTGGGCACGCCAGCCCCGCTATGTATGTTTCCATGTCTTACCTGGCACAACAGCAGATTCAGCGCCAGCGACACATAGTGTCCTCAGTCCTTGGCCCCACTGTGGGTGCCGGCCGCAGGCAAAAGGACTTTGAGACCCCGCCCCCGCCACTTCAGGCCGACAGATAGTTCCAGAGTTGGGAGCTTAGCTTCCGCATCTGGGCACATGGTGAGGGCATGTGGGTATACTACATCGTCCATACGACTCCACTCAGACCAACTAGCTATATGATGTTAGTCACGTCGTGCGCACCCTCGTCCCAGTCGCTCCTCCGGCATCACGCCTAGCCATACAGCCCTTCCTCCACGACTTCACCATTGGCAAGACCCCAGACCCTGCAGCCACATGGCACATCCTCACTCGTCCCCATTGCCTATCTAGCAAGGCTGAGACACATTGCTCAGCCGTCTGCTGCGAGAGTTCAACTCCCTACAGATGGGGGAGACCGAGACGGTCACCTCTTATTGGCAACGGGCTGAGGACATCCTTCGTCGCCTAGGCACCTATGCTCCCGCTCGTTGCGCTCCTGATCATCAAGCTCGGTGCCACCAATGTGTACATCGACGTCTTTGTCCACTACACCCACAATGTCCTCTGCACCATGGCGGCCCAAGGTACCCTCAAGTCCTGGGCATACGAGCCCTTTCTCAAGATTAAGGAAGCTGGTCAAGAGTCTCGCATCCAACACATAAAGACCCTCGCCTCCCCTCCCTTTGCCTCTATGGCAGTTGCTTCCCCTACAGCAGCTACATCCACAAGCTCCTTGTTGTTAGGGAAGAAGAGGTGCAAAGACAAGAAGAGCAAGGGCCAGTACCAACAGCAACCGACCGGGTCCACTAGTGGCTTGGTCTGCCACAACTATGGCCAGCCAGAACACAGGTGGTACATGTGCCCACTACGGGGCACGCGTCATCGCCACCATGCATCGCCAGCGTGAGCGCCGTCTCACCTCTGCCGCCGTAGTTGTCGCCGGCCCTGATGCCTCCACCCCGTCTAGCAGCTCCACTCCTTCGTCAGCCACACCAGTCCCGCTGTCGCCAACTGTGCAAAAACATCATCCCCAGCCATCGACGCCTTCGTTTCCATCACCGGTGCAGACCTCCTCCTATCCGGGCTCCGGCGCTGTCTCTCCGTAGTCAGTCTACACTCACAGACCATCCACCTGCAAGCGTTAGTTGGAGAAGTTCATCGCGCTCCAGCTCGGCCTACCACGCCCTCCCCCCAGGGAAGTGCAATTTGCGACACATCCTGCTCCTTAGCCCTGCCCTACATGACTGAGACCGCTGAACAGTCGTGTCCTGCCTCCTCATCTGTATCATCATCTTCCATGCTCTCTTTTTCCCCTCCCTATGACTACATTGTGTGGCTTGATGATTGGCAATCTCGGTTCGCGCCGCCATTCACCGTGTCCACGTCCCTTACGTACTGCCATGTGACTGTTAGTGATGTGGCGACTCCGATTTAGGACCCTACCGACACCTGAATCATTGACTCCGAGGCCACGCATCACATGACGGCCTCTTGCGAGGCCTTCAGTATACTCGGTCTTGTTGGCAATTTGTCCGGTGTTCAGATGGGCTCCGGACAGGTGTTGCCTGTCCATGGCATCAGCGTCGTTCGTTTCCGTAGTCCTGCCGGTGATGTCTTTGTGACTTATCTCCTCTTCGTCCCAAGTCTTGAGCTCAGCGTCCTTTCCTTCACTGCCCTTGACCGTATGAGTATGGACGTTCTGCACTCGCATAGCATTGGCACTATGTTGTTACGTCCGAACCGTGTCTTGTCATTCTGCACGCCACTGGTTGTGGCAACCTATGACACGTGCCTCGTCTATCCTCCACTCACTTCATCCCCTCCCCGTCTGCCACCACAGGCCATGTATTTGTCACTAGCACGCTCTCACCGCAGCACACACGTCTCTTGCATCGTCGCCTTTGCCACGTCCACTATGCTGCCGTCGATAGAATGCTCTGTACCCAACCGGCCAAGGGCCTTGACCCGGACTCCTTCCCGTGATCGTGCCCCACAGAGTGGATTGATTGCGCTCAAGGGAAGATGTGCCATTCCCATACCCTCAGTCTTTCTCCCTTGCGTCCGCCCCTCTAGATCTAGTCCATTTTGATGTCATGGGTTCTCTCCCTCCCGAGTCCATCGGGGAGCATGGACGTTATGTCCTCAACCTCACTCACGATTACTCTTGCTAATTCTGGGACTCATGCCTTCGGCAGAAGAGCGATGTCGCTCCTGCCATTCAAGACTTGCTTGTTTGTGCGAAGTACGAGTGTGGTCGGCCTCTTTGTCACTTTCGCTCCAATCGTGGTGGCGAGTACATAGGAGAGACCACGAGTTTTCTTGCCTACCGTAGTATCCTCCACAAGACGTTGGTGCCTTACACACCAGCTCAAAACGGCATCTCCGAGCGGTGGAAGCGCACCATGGCTGACGCCGTCCACACCATGCTGGTTGAGTCTGGCCTCTCCGATGGCTTCTACTTCAAAGCCATAGCCTACATGACGTGGGTGTGGAACCGGATTTCCCACGACCCTGTTCCCTGCTAGTCCACGATGCAACAGCACTTGTGCGATCAGCGGGCTGACCTCTGACCAGCTCGCGTCTGGGGCTCCGTGGCCAATGTGTGGCTGCCCGCCCCACACCAAGGTGGCAAGCTCGTCCCCCGCGGACTTCCTTGCACCTTCCTCGATGTCTCCCATTAGTCCAAGGCCTAGCGCTTCTGGGATCCCTCCCAGCACTACATCATTGAGTCCCACGATGTCCTATTCTTTGAGGAGTTTTTTCCTCGCGACCTCGTTTGCTCTGACTCGTCGATGTCCCTCCCGTCGCATGGGGTAATGGTGAGTCCGTCCTCCATCCTACTACCTCCGAATGACACAACACCTACTCCCTCAGGGCCAGCACCCCCAGCCCTGTCCGCTGGTCCCTCTAAGATGGTAGCCCTAGTCGCGTTTGCCAGCCCCTCCATGCCGGTGGCCCCGGTAGCGTCCATTGGCCTCTCGGGGCCGATAGACCCCAGTCACGTCCGCTAGCCCCTCCGCATTGGAAGCCTCGTTGGAGGCTGTTGGTCCCTCCGGGACGGAAGACACGTCTGCGTCTACAGGCCCCTTCGAGTTGGCAGCCCCAGTCGCGTCCGCTCGCCCCTCTGTGTTGGCAGTTGCGTCCACGTATGCTTGTCCCTCTGGGCCAATAGCCCGTCTGCGTCTACTAGTCCCTCCGGTCCGGAAGACCCGTCTGCGTCCATTGGCCCCTCCGGGCCGGAAACCTCAGTCACGTCCGCTGGCCCCTCCGGGCCAGTAGCTCCACTTGTGTCCGCTAGCCCCTCTAGACCAGCAACCCCAGTCGCATCCACTAGTCCCTCCGGGTCGGCAGCTCTGCCCACGTCCACTGGAAATCAGCCCCGTCTGCCTCCGCCAGTACCTCGGACTCGGTGCCATATCCTGCCCTACCGCGCTACACGCATGGCCCATGCGGTAGTCTTCGACCCAACCCGTTAGTGAGTGCGCAGACCGCCACACCACGTCCTGCGGCGCCTTGGCCCCATGTCGCCCCATGTATCTCTTCCACTCCTATGATAATGAGTGGGGACCCTGTCACCAAGGCCCTCGGCCTAACCACTTCGACAATCACTACAGACCTCCACTAGGGCTCTGCACTGGGCTATGCCATGCTCCATCAGGAGCATCGGCATGCTGTCATAGGTGCACTCATGCGCATCCCACCTGGAGCTCAAGATGCACACATCCTCGCAGTCCGCTCTAAGGCATGCTTGGAGGACCCGGCCACCCTGCGCGAAGCTCGAGCCTCCCTCCAGGCCGCACAGTGGGATGCTGCATGGACCGACAAGCTTGGTACTATCCGACAGTACCACGTGTATGAACTCGTCGATCTCCCTCCAGGTCAGAAGGCCATCGGTTCCAAATGAGTCTTTCAGCGTAAATGGAAGCCGGATAGATCCTCGGACAAGTATAAGGCCCGCCTCACAGCCAACGAGTTTGCTCAAGTCCCTAGGGTTGATTTTGACCACATCTTTATCCCAGTCGGCCGATTCTCCACTAGCCGAGCGTACTTCAGCCTGGATGCAGCTCCCACCCGTGGAAGGCGCATCAGATGGACGTAGGCTACGCTTTCTTTCATGGCTCGTTGGAGGGAGAGGAGTTGTACATGGTGCAGTCTCTAGGCTTCGACGACGACACTAGGAAGGTTTGGCGGTTGCAAAAGGCTCTCTATGGCCTGAAGTAGTCACCTCGGTGCTCGAACTAGAAGATGAGTCGCACGCTCCTCCGCGGAGGCCTCTTGCATAACACTGCTGACTCCACGTTGTTCGTCAGCCCACGAGGGTAGGCCTTTGCCGCTGTCCTCATCTTCGTCGACAATCTCCTTATTGCCTCGCGAGACATGGCTGCCATCCAGCGTGTCAAGGACCTGCTGCACACCGCCTACCAGATGAAGGATCTCGGGTATGCCCGAGTTTTCCTGGGCATGTAGCTCGAGCATGATCACTCCTAGGGCGTCTTACACATCCACCAGGCTGTCTATGTACAGAATCTATCCACTCGCTTCGCCGAGGACCTGCTCCTCGTAGCGAGTCCGTCCTCACCAATGTCACCGGATGGCCAGGTGAAGTTGAAGACCTCTGAACCAGCCATTGTGGAGGAGCCAGTTGACGTGACCACGTATCTGAAAGTCATCGGGTCACTGATGTTCCTGGTAACAACAACACGTCCAGATTTTGCATTCGTCGTCAACCTCCTGACTCAGTTCTCTCAAAAGTCACGTTACCTCCACTTTCAGGTCGCGATCCAAGTTTTGCGCTATGTCATCTTGACTCCACGACAAGGTCTCATGTTCCGATAGCCGTCTGTGGTCGCAGTGGGCTTCACCAACAGTGATTAGGCTGGCAGTCCGGACGGCAAGAGCTGCACAAGCTGGATCTTTCTAGTTGGTAGCACGACTGTGTCTCGGCGTAGTGGCAAGTAGGGGTGCATTGCACGTAGCACTACTAAGGCTAAGTATGTGGCCCTTGGCTCGAGTGCATGTGAGAGTATGTGGTTGCGTCGTCTATTTTCTTAGTTGCGTCAGTCCGTCGTATCCATCACGTTGCATTGTGACAATGAGAGTACCACGGTCATCGCCGACAATGACGGTGTGCAACATACACGTACAAAGAACATCAATGTTATATATCACTATGTGCGCTCGTTGTTGCATGAAGACAGCGTTAGCATTGTGTGGGTTGAGAAAGAAAGGGGGCTGGCTGACTTCTTGATCAAGGTACTGAAGCACGGCTTGTTCAAGAAGGCTGTGAGTTCGGTCAGTGTGCGTCTGTGAGTTGCACTCCTTCTCCGTGCCTATGTCTCTCTATCCCCTGGGCCAGTCTGTCTGTTGAATGTTTCGCTTGCCGCCCATGTGCACTAAGCCTCTCAGTCATGGGGGAGTGTTGGTTTTTTTTCAAATCTCTCATCTTGCTCTGTTGTGTCCTCCCGGCTTGTGTACATCAGTCTACAGATGACTGACAACGAGACTCGCAGCTGCTGAGGACTACACTCAGTTCGTTGGAGCCTCCTCCCTCCAGCGACATGCTCAGCTCCATCGGTAGGCCTCCTCCACACTACAGAGCTGGGAGAGGCTAGTTCTTGGAGGGGTCTTCCATTGTGTTTTGTTATTGATCCTTATTCAGTTCTTTCCAGTTCTCAGCTGCTTTCTGGCGCTAACACTGGCGCGTGCATCTCTCAGTAACAAGCCCTGAGCACTCAGACTTAGATTCTAGAGCAGCAGACTAAGGGGGCAATTTACTAAGAAACGAGCGTGGAGGCCTGCACGCTGCATCAACACCGCTGATACCCCAACCTGCTGCCTAGGAATTCTAGCTAAAACGAGATGACAGCGGTGCCCATGTTTTTCATTGTGCAAGCGAAAACGGAATATAATGACAACTGTATCCAAGTCGGACTTTGCTCTCAAAGTTGGACTTCGTCGGCTTTGAGGGCAAAGTGGAGGACGCTGTCACTAGCCTCGCCGATGCCAGAATTAACCATGTCGCGAGTTTTGGAGGTCACAAGTGCGAACTCCAAAACTTGCGTCAGGGTGCCCTGCATCTTGCAAACCCCCCCCCCCTAACATCCGACAAATCCCCTACTTGAGCTGGGGGGGGGGGGTGGGGTTTTTTTTTTNACGGAGTATAATGACAACTGTATCCAAGTCAGATTTCGCTCTCAAAGTTGGACTTCGTTGGCTTTGAGGGCAAAGTGGGAGACGCTGTCACTAGCCTCGCCGATGTCAAAATCAACCACGTCGCGAGTTTTGGAGGTCACAAGTGCGAACTCCAAAACTTGCGTCAGGGTGCCCTGCATCTTGCAAACCCCCCCCCCCTAACATCCGACAAATCCCCTACTTGAGCTGGGGGGGGGGGGTTGGGTTTTATTTTTCTACTTGCCCAGGCATCTGCCTGGCCCCGAGGACCGGGGAGGCCCGGCAGATACCCTTTCGTCTATCACAGCTTGCGCCGCATATTGCAAACTTCCCCCAATATCCAAAAAACCCACTAGTTACACTAGGGGGGTTTGGGTTTTGTTTCTTTACCTGTCCGGAGACCTTCCGGGCTCCGTGGTAGCGAGGCCCGGCAGATCCCCTTTCTTCTATCACAGCGTGCGCCGCATCTTGCAAACCCTTCCAAACCTACAACAAATCCCCTAGTTTAAATGGGGGGTTTGGTACGGTCATCGCAAGCTCGCAGGGAGGTTTCGTCGCGAAACTCCTCCTACCGGCTCGCGATGACTGATGAAGCTTGAAGTCAAAATCCATGTCAAATGTGTTACATACATGAAATACATATCAGTTGTGTCCGTTTTTGCTCGCACAATTAAAAACATGGGCACTGCTGTCATTTTGTTTGCGAGTATGGACATCGTCGTCTTTCCGTTTTCGACTATGGACTCTGCGATCTTTCCGTTTTTTACAATGGACACGGCTGGTCTATCAAACAAAATGATGGGTACAATACTACACCATCCCATGATCATATGAGAAAAATTGGCGAGAAGTATTCCAATGTACCCATTTTGATTGGTGCACCATCTCTCCTAAAACACACTTTCCTCCCTAGATTTTCTTGCTAAAGAAGTCCAAACTAATATCCTCTCTTACTCTACTCTCGTGGCACGTCTTACCTGTTTCCGTCATGACAGCACAAGTGCCTGACTGTTTTGTGAGGAGCAGGAAACAATACAACACTGCTTCCTCCTCCTCTGCCGCATTACCACCCTGATTGAGCACTTACAGAACTTCTTTGCCTCCATATTCCCAGAAAACCCCCCACATTCGCTGACCTCCTCCTTGGCCCCATGTAGCCCAAAGTATTCTATGTGGCCTGCTTCATTTTCCATGATCATGGGAGGTTGTTTCGTTTGAGGAGGCGACGGTATCCTCTGTGCCAAGTAAAGTGTTGTTGCAAGAATCGATACACGGGATGGTGGGTCGGTGTGGGAGGCCAATAAATTGTTCCTCTTGTGAGATGAAGACTGGAAAGAGAGTCTTATCTTGAGTTTCTAAGGCCCTAGCCTATGGATGGAGGTGCAGGCTGCCTTGAACTGGGCCAATTTACAAAGGGGTTGCAAGAATGATTTTTGGCCATGTAAAATTGAAGACTTTCTTTATTGGTAGGCATGGAAGGTCATTAATGGTGAAATATGAAGTATCATGAAATGCCTTTGGGAAGGAGGGACCTGCAGCTAGGACTCGGCGCCAAGATAGTGATATTAAATCTACAAGGTCCTCGAGGGTTCTGGGACATATGGTAGATGAAGATGTGGGTGATCAAGAGATTATGTCACCACAAGTGATGCCTTGAGAGAGGAGCCATCTATCCTGGTAGTGGAGACCAAAAGGTTGCCCATTTTCTGTTATTATGGATCGATTGAAGGTGAAACATTCTGGAACTAGTTCTTTGATGAGCGCTCCCGGGGGCTAGATTGTTCATTCAGTAAGTCCAAATCCTTTAAATGTGTTCTTCCATTTGGGGTAAATGACAAGGAGATTGAGTCGTATGATGAATGGGTGAGACAAGAAGAGGTGCCCCTATTTGGGGAGTTTTTGGGAGAAAAACAAGATGTGCTTCCACTAGGCTTCTCGGCGTTGACAGAAGGAGAATGTCCATTTGGCAGCTTGTGCACCAATTAGAACCATTGAACCCCCAAGCCTCCCTTACAGGTAGGGGAGACAACTGATCCGAGCGAATACAGTTGGAGACCGTAGCATGTGTCTTCCTTTGGCGTTGAAGAGAAGGGTATTGATCTGGTTAAGATGAGCTGTTGTGGGGGGGGGGAGGGGCAATGATAGTCATAACGAAGGATTTTGGAGTTGAGGCTTTGCTTGATATCGCCTTTGTGTGAAAGTGAGCTCTGAATTCTTCGCAAAGGGAGACAGACGCATGAAGCCTTCGCAAAATCAGGTTCCATGTCTGGTCTGAGCTGAGGTTTGGAAGAAAGAGTTGTTCCAGGATTTTAGTGGGTGAGTGCGGTACAGTGGATGGGGAGTGGGTTACAAGGGACGTGCAGTCAGCAACAAGGATAGCAACAGTTTTTCTCTTGTTGATGTGTAGCCCAATGTATTGGGCACATGTTTGGAAGCATCAAGCGGTTTTTGGGATTTCCTATTCTGATGAAAGGCTAAGCGTCGTATCGTCTGTGTATGTGACAAAGGTCTTGCAAAGGTGTGGAGAAATCTGGACTCAATTTAGATGGTGTCAGTATGGTTCCGCAAAAGATTCCATTGCTGAGATGAAGAGGAGAGGTGCAGTATGACATCCTTTTCGTGCCCCAAAGTGAACGGTAATCGGAGAGGTGAGGTGGGTGTTAATCAAGAAACATGTCAGGGTAAAGGATTTTGATCCACCTAATGAAGGATGTGTGAGTGGCCCACTAATACAGGTCATATTCTTGTGATAGAACGTGCTGAATGTTGCGCTGAAGGACGAAGCCAGCCTGGTCTTCATGAACAAGATATGGAATTGCCTTACACAAGTGAGGAGCGAGGACCTTAGCTAATATCTTGCATTCAATGATTAGGAGATAAATTGGTCCATAGTTGGCAATATCATACGATTACCCTTTCATGGATAAGGGTTGTGATGGTGGAGGCAAAGTCGTCAATTTGGGAGGATTTAACACAGATCTATGTAAAAAATTGGCAAAGTTGGGGGGCTATGTGGGAAATGTGGACTTTGTATAACTCCATGAGCAGACCATCTACATTGGGAGTTTCATAAAGTCATGGAAGAGGGCTGCTTCCACTACCTCCCTTCGAGTAATTGGTATGGATTGTTATGCTCGTATGCAGGGAGGATTACTCTTCTTATGTTACACGAGAAAGATAGGGTTGAAGTTTGCGACGGGTTCTAGCTACTGGTAGACTCTTTGCAACAATTTTCGTTGCCTAGCTCACTGACATTCCTAATTGATGGCATTCAATGAAGAATAGGCAAGTACAAGCAACCAAGAAACAAGGGTGACCTTTGGACTTGTCGCCATGACTCGTCAACATGCCAAGATACTCGACGACTATGACAGCATCAGCACCAACTGGCGCACCCTCACATGTTCTTCAAAGTCTCCACGCTGACCACCTTCCTGGGTCCATTTGTTAGTGATACTATCCCTGCTTGTTCATGATCCAGTTGTGTGGAGTTTCTGCTTTTTCACCTGGTGCTTCTTTTGGTTTGTCATTCCGACAACCAAGGAGCTCGAATGCCTTTCGGGTTCTCGCTAGTTGTTGATTTGGCTATTTTTTACCATTTGGTTTAACGTGCCACTTTGTTGTGTAAATGTGGATGAGACTATGCCTTAAAACTTGTGCACTTTGTTTGGTATTTCAACTTCTACGTTTCAAAGTATCTCTTTGTCAACTCTCCACCTTTCAGAGCATCATCTATCACGTTGCATTCTATGCAGCATGCCCTCTCACACACAATGTTGTTACCGCCACTGTTGCAAGTTATTGTTGCTACCCTCATCCTAATAGGAGCAATAATTTGCAACAGTGGCGGTAGCAGATCAGTGGTAGCAGCAACAGTAGTAAGTACATTAACTACACTAGCAGCAACCGTAGTTGTAGCACCAATAGTGCAATAGGAGCAGCATCAGTGTCAGTAGTTGCAGCAACTACTGCAACATCAGTAGTGGAAACACCAGGAGATCCATCAGCAGCACCAATAGTTGCAGTAGTTGTGGCAGCTACTGTTGCATCAGCAACATTGACAGCCATAACACAGCAGCAGTAGCAACGGCGTCCTTGCTACATGAGCAGGAGCAAATCAATTATGCAAGAAGCATCTAAAATAAGCAACAAGAGCTAAAGCAGCAGCAACTGGAGGGAATGTACTTCATAACTTCCCGCACCTGAGCCCGTCGGTCAACAACCGTTGACCGACGGGCTCTTCAATGGATGAGCTCATCGGTCAACAAGCTCATCCGGCTAGTAGATTCGAGCTTGCCCAGCCGAGAAGGAAAAGAAAAAAGGAAAGGGAGGGTGTGATTAGCCATCCTTCACCCACAAACTCACACCCTGGGTAAAACCGGATGTGCCTTCATCTAGGTCTTTCTTTTTTGTGCTTTTCTATCCTCTTTATGTTATATTTCCTTCTTTTATACTATTTCTCTCCTTGATCAAGACCCGGACATCCGGGGTTTGTCTTGGAACCACAAGGAGACCAATCCTCGGAGACCTGTTTTAGGTCTTGCTCTTTTGTTGTTTTTCACTCCATTTCTTCCGGTCCAGACCCTTGCGCTCGCACCGATGTCCTCGGTGATGGGAGACTAACCCTATGGAAGTAGAGACTGACCTCATGGAGTGGGATACCACCATCATCATGGACAGCCTTCCCCATCCTACACTCGTCCATTATGTTTCCAACCAGTAGCTCCATCTTTCTCTCCACCACCACCTTGGTCCTTTCACAAGTTTTTGCATGGTCCGGATGCCTTTGCTCCGACCTCCACATTTGCTTTCCATCCTCGTCCACTAGTTGTTCCCTATGGTGTGAACTTGGTTTTTTAATTCGGGGATCACCATTGTTCGTCAGATGGAGCCCTTTGAGGCGCGTTGAATGGTGGTGTTGTGTCGCCTGTAGATTAGATTGAGCGTTTGGCACTCGTTCACAAGGTTGCGTCTCCTTACTCTGACTTTTAGTCATGCTAAGTTCTCTCCTATACTTGTTTTCAGTGTTTGTGTAGTAGCATGTGACTTTCTTGTCTCGTGTGTCATTTGGCTTATGAATCATCGACTTTGGATCCACTCATTGCGTGATGCCATCTTGTATCACATTTGTAACATTGGGACCCGTCGGCAAAGTAATTTTTGTATTCACTGGCTCGGGCCACATGTTCCCAATCCAAGGTCTTGGTGTTGTACGTTTTGTTAGTCCATCAGGTAACATCTTCTTATCAGATGTCCTCTTTCTCCTTGTAATTGAGGTCAGCTTGTTGTATGTCACTACCATGGATGATTAGTGCATAGACTTTGTTTTATCTTGTGGCGTTGTCACAATGTCACAGTAATTTCCTGGCCATTCTGTTCTTTTTGGTTTGCGTTGTGAAAAAATTTATCATGTACCCTTGTTTGCACCATCATACGCCGCCACTACCACATCGCATGTGCATTTTGATCCCTTGATTTCCCCTGCATACATACTCTTGCTCCATTTCTACATGTGTCAAATGCATACACTGGCCATCCATAGCTTCTTACATCATCAACCTATTGTTGGTCTTGACCCTGGCACATTCCTTGTGCTCTACACTACTGACTTCCTTGACTGTGCACAATGCAAGCTCGATTGCCCATCCTTCCCATCGTGTTACTCCCGCATGTTGCATATCCTTGCCCTTGTCCATGTGGACGTCATTGGTCTTCTTCCTCATGAATTCCTTGGGGGTGTTGGACAGTATGTTTTGTGTCTAATGGATGACTTCTCTCACATTTTGTCCATCTTTGCCCTTTGCTAGAAAAGCGATGATGGACCCATGATCGAGTTTTGGCTTGTCCAGGTTGAGCATGCTTGCCAGTGTATTCTGTCACTCCGCACTTGGCCACGGTCTAGAGTAAACGGCGCCGACAGGCAAACCGCCGACCGCCCTTGGTACTTCAACCAAGGTAGAGATCACCCACCGAGTGGTGTTTCCACACTGAAAAGTTCACTTAGCTTGTACCAACCGTGGCCGGAGAGTGTTCCAAACTCTCACCCAACTGGCAATGCTACACACCAAAGTGTGCACTTGCACTTGTTCTTTACCCTCTTTCTTGGTGGCCAACAAGGGATTAGTTTTCTCCCAAGTCTCAAGAGTAAGAGATGATATAAAATCACATGCAAATGACAGGCCTTATATAGTCTCTGGTCAGTGCTCCCAGTGGCTCCTTGGAGGGGCCTCCCCCCAAGGCCACCCTAGACAGTGTCATCAGCTTTGATGACATGGCACCCTCTGTGACCGCCAAGTGGCGCTTGATCCACCTTGGACCTTAGAGGATTCTTGGAAGCTTCCTTGGCCCTTTTTAGTCACAAAGAAGATTTGGTCCTGGCGGGATTCGACCCCGGACTTCTCGCTTGCGAGAAAGTGCCTTCACCCACTAGGCTGTAGGAAGTTGTCCTAAGGAGCATGCACCAGGTAGACTACCAAGAGTAGACCAAGGGGACTTACTCCACAAGGATGAGTAGTCCATGCCTTGTCTCTCTCAGCCTCTCTTGCATGTCGCTGGGGGACTTGCGCTACAAGCGCAATGCATACCCAGTCTAAATCTTCCGCTGATTGGACCAGGGGCATACACAGAACATAACAAACTCTCCCTTGTACCTGCGTCCATCTGCGGCTAGATTCCTGCTGCGGCCATGGGCCTAGCGATGTTGGCCACCTGTGAAGTAGGCCGCCCGTTCAGCCCTCGTCTGCTGCGCTCACCATCCCGATGCCCCGTGACCCTGCCATGTGCGGGTCACTGTCCAGCGGCTTCGAGCATCTGCTTGGTCGCGATGTACTGCAGATCCACCACTCCCTTGGCGACGAGGTCGCGGGTGTAGTGATAGCGGATGTCGATGTGCTTGGTCCGCCTGGAGAGGGTGTCCTTGAACGCAATGTCCATCGCGCTCTGGTTGTCGACGTGGACGACCGTGGCCTCCTTCTGTGGTGCGTGCATCTCAGCGAGCAAGCTGCGTAGCCACTGCGTCTCCTTGCATACCTCAGACAGCGCCACGTACTCAGCTTCTGCGGTTGAGATGGAGACACAGTCTTGCTTGCGGCTGGTCCACAACACAGCGCCGCCGTTCACAAGGCACACAAAGCCCGAGGTGGACTTCCTATCATCCACGTTGCCTCCAAAATCTGCGTTGGTGTAGCACTTGAGGCGCAAAGGGTCTGTTCCTTGAATGCCGCCGTACTACAGCCCCATGTGCCGTGTCTTGTTGAGATAGCACAAAATGCGCTTCACGGCCTGCCAGTGGAGTAGCCCAAGGTTGGCCACAAACCGACTGACTAGCCCCACAGCAAAGGAGATGTCCGGTCGCGTGCCAACCATGGCATACATGATGCTACCCACCGCACACTAGTATGGCATATCCTGCATTTCGCGGTGCTCGGCTTCCGTGCTGGGGGAGTGGGCGGAGGTGAGATTGCACTTCGTGGGGAGAGGAGTGCTGAGGGGTTTGGCGTCTTCCATGCCATAGTGCCGAAGCACCTTTGAGATGTACTTCGTCTGGTTGAGCTCGATGGTGCCTGCAGCTCGGTTGCGATGTATGGCGATGCCCAAGTAGTACTCAAGCTCGCCCATGTCCTTCATCTGAAACCGCCCATGCAGCTTCTCCTTGAGGGCCTCGAGGGCCTTCATGGAGTTGGAGGCCAAAATCAGGTCATCCACGTGCAGCGCTACTAGCAACAGCCCCTGGTCATCCGCACGCACATACACACTGGGGTCGTTGTGGTAGTGCGAGAAGCCAAGGCCAGCCATGAAGCTATCCATCTCCTTGTACCAGATCCTTGGGGCCTGTTTCAGCCCGTAGAGCGCCTTGATGAGGCGACACACCTGCCCGGGTTTTGCCTTGACACCCTCGGGCACCTCCATTAGTATCTCCTTGTCAAGCTTCCCGTAGAGGAAGGCGGTCTTGAAGTCCATTTGGTGGATTTCCATGTTGCGCGCCGCAGCCACAGCCAGCAAGGTGCGGATGGAGGGGAAGGACGCGACAGGAGAGTAGGTCTCGTCGTACTCAGACCCTGCTCTCTGCGAGAACCCCTTCGTGACGATCCTTGCCTTGTACTTGTCGATGCTGTTGTCTTGCTTGCATTTTATGCGTAAAACCCACTTCACGCCCACCACGTGTGCGTTTGGTGGTCTGTCCACCAGCTCCCACGTTCCGTTCTCCTCGATGGAGGCGAGCTCGCTCTCCATCGCCTCCTTCCACTTAGCGGCGTCCGGCCGCGAGAGAGCCTCGGCGATGGTAGCCGGCTCTCCCTGCGCAACGCATGACCAGCTCAGGCCAGTCCACTCGGCCTTCCCTCCGTCGTACTGCTTCGCAGGTTTTGCTTGGCGCTCACTACGCCGTAGTGGTGCTGGTGCTGGCTGCTCGTGCTGCTGCTGCTGCTGTGCTTCCCCAGGAGGGGTCGCTGGAAGGGAAGAGCCACTGGCCTCCGAGGAGGCCTCGGATGTCTCTGACGCGGTGTCGGATGTCAACTCCGCTTCAGCGTGAGCGGACGCTCTCCCTGAATTGGCAGCCTCGCTATCTACGGCCATTGGCGTCCCACGCCAGTTAGGCAGGGGTGTGTCACCCGCCTCCAGCAGCACGATCCACTCTCCCTGTTTTGGAGAGTTCTCTGGGTCCAGCATTTCTCCCTTGCCGTGTGACTCTTCTTGGAAGGTCACATCTCTGGAGGTGATGACTCTCCCTGCTACCTGGCCCCACAGCCTGTACGCCTTGTGCGCGGCCTCGTAGCCGATCATCACGCACTTGCGCGCACGTGCATCCAACTTCCCCGCTCCTTGCCCGTCCGGGACTTTGGCCCAAGTCGTGCAGCCGAATTCATTTAGGTGAGAGGCATCCGGCTTCTTTCCCGACCACGCCTCCTACGGCGTCATGCATTCTGTACTTTGCTCCTTTTCTGTCCCCTTGGTGCGCAGTGCTGCAGCAGGCATGAGGTTGATGAGGTAGCATGCAGTGCGCGCTGCTTTCGCCCAGAAGCGAGGAGGGAGCTTTGAGTCGAACAGCATGGTACGCGTCATGGCCAGAATGGTCTGGTTCATGCGCTCGGCCACGCCGTTGCTCTGCGGTGTGTAGGGGGTAGTAGGTTGGTGGACAATACCGTGTACCCGAAGCCACGGCTTGCACCCCTCGTACTCTCCGTCGTTGTCGCTCCGCAGGGCCTTGACCTTCCGCCCGGTTTGTCGCTCCATCATGGCGACAAACTCTTGCAGGCGCTCCAGTACCTCTCCCTTCGTTTTGAGGAATTACACCCACACCTTCCGAGAGTAATCATCGATGAAGGTGAGGAGGTACTTGGAGCCGCCGTTGGACGTGGTGCGCATGGGGCCACACACGTCATCGTGGATAAGGTCGAGTATGCCCTCTGCTCTGCGACCGTTTTTAGAGAACCGTTTCCGCTTTGTCTTCCCTTGCAGCCAAGCCTCACATCCAGCGTTGCATCCACCCTTCAGCTCACACCCCTCCAGCCCGCGTACAAGCTTCTGCTCCTACATGACCTGCAGGGTGCTGTCGGCCACGTGCCCAAGGCGTCTGTACCACAGCTTCGTAGTTGCTGCTCCCGCGTCTTTAGCCACCATAGCAGGCGGCATGGATGGTGTCTTGGCGTTTGGCGATGGTGCAACTTCCGCTATTGCCTCTGCCGCCCCAGCGTGCCCTTCCGTGCTCTTTGTCTGTAGAACGTAGAGCCCATCCGTTCGTGGCACCTTGGCGACAAGGTCTAACGCAGCGTAGGTAATTGTCACGTCCTCGTTCTTGAGGATGACGGCTTCCTTCTGTGTGAACACCACCGTCATCGCGTGATCCGTAATCCGCGAGACGGAGAGGAGGTTCGCGGCGAAAGTTGGCATGTAGACAACGTTCTGCAGTCGCAACTCCTTGTCGGCTCCGTTGAGCCGCGTGTGCACGACCTTCTTTCCCTCACCAGCCGCATACTCGATGCCGCCGTTGGCGCACCGAAACTTGGCCGTGGACGGTGTGAGGGACGAGAAGCCACATGCCTCGCGAGAGGTGTGGTAGTCCGTGCCACTGTCGAGCCCGATGGCTCCCGGCCGTAGTAGCACAGAGCCCTTGGAGGGGCCTTGCTTTCGGCCATCATGCTCGTGGACGTCGAGTCCACCTTCTTACTCACATTGCTGCTCCCACCACCGCCTCCTTCCTTCTTTGGTGCACGACACTCCCGCGCCCAATGCCCCGCCTTGCCACAGTTGTGGCACTTGCCCTTCTTCTTGCCACTCTTCCCACCGCCACTGCCTCTATTGTTGCCATGAGAGGAGGTGCCTCCCGAGCCACTCGCATACGCGGCGTTGTTAATGACGCCGTTGTTACGCCGCATGGCCTCGTTCCGGACAAACTCGGAGACACGAGGGTACATGAACTCCGACTCCTCCCAACCACCCAAGGTGGTGATCATGGGGCTCCAGCTTGGCGGCAAGGCCATGAGGAGAATCATGGCCTGCATCTGTTGGTCGAGCTGCCAGGACATGGCGCGGGCTTCTTGAAGCAGTCCTTCGAACTACTGGAGGAAGTCCGAGATGGACTCCCCCTCGTCCACCCGCAGCCCGATGAGGTGCTGTAGGATGAAGAGTCGATTGGCGAGGGAAGTTGACTGGTACACGTTCGTCAGCTTGGTATAAGCCTCAGCTGCCGTCGTGTACCCCTCGATGTGGGAGATCAGGGAGGGGCTTATGGACGTGACGAGGAGTGCGAGAGCGATGTCATTCCGCTCTTGCCACCCTACGTATTCCACGCTTGCCTCGTCCTCCGGTGCTACCTCCGTCCCTTTCAGCATGTTCAGGTACCCGCGCACGCGCATCACCACCTCAAACTGCCATTTCCACGTGCCGAAGGCTTTGCCATCGAAGCGTGCGATGGCGTTGGCCGCACCCAACTCGACGGGCCGTGAGGTGACTGGAACGATCTCTTGACCACCCGGCATGATTGCGGTGTGGTCAAGGATGCTCACTTAGTCTCTACTGTTCAGCTTCGTTGAGGCCGATGTAGGCTGATGAGGCTGATGACTGCTACAGATTTTCAAGGTGCAGTCCGTTGCATACCCTCGAGCCGATGGTCTCCTAGCTATTGTGGAGGAAGTGCTCCCACAGACACGGGGTCGTACCCACAAAGGCAGAGCGTAACCCGCTTAGGACTCGAGGGTCATACCAACAATGGCAGAGCGTATCCTCGTTTCTTGTCCGTGGAGAGCGAAAGTGGACCACGGGTGCAACCCGCGTCCGGTCTCTCACAATGAGTACCTTGGTCCAAGTGGACCAACGATGAAGCAGATGGAGTAGTGGTGTCTTGTCTACTGCGGAGGTACCTGTCACGTGAACTGAGCGGTGGTACAAAGAACCAAGTTTCCCGATCAGTGTGGGCCCATAACCGTTTGTCACTCCGCACTTGGCCACGGTCTAGAGTAAACGGCGCCGACAGGCAAACCGCCGACCGCCCTTGGTACTTCAACCAAGGTAGAGATCACCCACGGAGTGGTGTTTCCACACCGAAAAGTTCACTTAGCTTGTCCCAACCGTGGCCGGAGAGTGTTCCAAACTCTCACCCAACTGGCAATGCTACACACCAAAGTGTGCACTTGCACTTGTTCTTTACCCTCTTTCTTGGTGGCCAACAAGGGATTAGTTTTCTCCCAAGTCTCAAGAGTAAGAGATGATATATAATCACATGCAAATGACAGGCCTTATATAGTCTCTGGTCAGTGCTCCCAGTGGCTCCTTGGAGGGGCCTCCCCCCAAGGCCACCCTAGACAGTGTCATCAGCTTTGATGACATGGCACCCTCTGTGACCGCCAAGTGGCGCTTGATCCACCTTGGACCTTAGAGGCTTCTTGGAAGCTTCCTTGGCCCTTTTTAGTCACAAAGAAGATTTGGTCCTGGCAGGATTCGACCTCGGACTTCTCGCTTGCGAGAAAGTGCCTTCACCCACTAGGCTGTAGGAAGTTGTCCTAAGGAGCATGCACCAGGTAGACTACCAGGAGTAGACCAAGGGGACTTACTCCACAAGGATGAGTAGTCCATGCCTTGTCTCTCTCAACCTCTCTTGCATGTCGCTGGGGGACTTGCGCTACAAGCGCAGTGCATACCCAGTCTGAATCTTCCGCTGATTGGACCAGGGGCATACACAAAACATAACATGTTTAAGCTCTTCTCGTCTTGCTCCAATTGTGTTGGGGAATTCATGAGTCCCACAGCTTGCTTCCTCCAGTCTCAAGGGGTGCGTCTCTACTAAACATACACCACAACAGAATGGAGTGTCGGAGAGTTGGAACTACGCTCTCACTGAAGGTGTTTGCACCTTTCTTGTCAAGTCTGGCCTTCCTCTCATGTTTGCCTTTGAGGTCATGTCCTACATGACATGGGTTTAGAACCATGTTCTCCACGGTCCGCTGCCTGGTCATGTCACGCTGTTCGAACAATGGTATGGTCGCCGTGTTGAACTTTGCCTTGCTTGTGTCAAAGGTAACATTGCCTGCATTTGGCTACTTGAGGGCCAACGCGATGGCAAGCTGTCTCCTCAAGGTCATCTAAATCCTTTCCTTGGTGTCCTCTCAGTCCAAATCCTGGCGATTTTGAGACCCCGAGAACAGTCGGGTTGTCACGTCTCATGATGCTCTCTTCTTCTAGAGCACTTTTTATCACAACATTGCTTGTTCTTTCCCGTTGATTGCGCCCCTCTCTCATCCAGAGGGAGGTGGTGTCTGTGAAGTGCCCTTCCGTACTCAAGCTCCGTATCCCACATCTTTGTCGTCACTTGTGTCATCTCCTGTCGCATTTATGTCATTGCCTATTTCATCTCCAATGACATCTGCATCATTGCCTACGGCATCTCCTTTTGCATTTGTATCATCACATGTATCATCTCCTGTTTTGTTTATGTTATTGCCTACATCATCTCTTGTTGTGTCCCGGGCGTCACCTACACCATCTCCTATCACGTCTGCATCGTTGCTTACATCATCTCCAATCATACCCATGCCATCGCCTACATCATCTCCCGCCACATCTACATCATCTCTTGTTGTGTCATTGCCTGTGTTTCTGGTTGTGGTCCCATTGATAGTAAAGCCAATCGCACCCTCAAAGCCCCATATTATGTCGCCAGACATTTGCGCAACACGTGGTCATCTGAGATCCTTGCAGTCTCCACCTTGTTATGCCTCGTCTGCCTGTTGTAAAGCCTCGATTGGACCCTTTGGGCCCGTATGGTCAGCCCGTCTAGTTCACTTCAGTTTCATTGACCCCACACAGTCTACTCTTGCGTTTTTTCTTAACGCTCTTAGCCTGGCGGTGACTGTAGGACAGCCTAACACCGCCCTTGGATATTCTCTCATCAATGATGAGCTCCACCAAGCCATACCGGTAGCTAGATCTACTCAGCCTCTACCATATCCCTCAGTCGCCATTGCACTCGTTACGAGTCACACCACGGTACATGTGCATAAACTGAACACAGTGCAACAACCAGAATGTGCTACAAATGCAGTACTCTCGGAGCACGCTATGCTCGAGAAAAAAGTTGCGATGGAGGAGCATGGATTTCATGCGAAGGTGAAGCTCTCGCCTCGTCATAAGGTCATATAAACTCATTAGGTGTTTCAAAGGAAAGAGAGATCCAATGGCTCTGTCTAACAGTATAAGGCCCATCTCACGGCCAAGGGATTCTCCCAAGTGCTTCTTGTGGACTTTCATGCCACCTTTTCCCTCGTTGGTAAGTACACCATGTTAAAGACCTTGTTACGTCAAGTGGCACAGCATAAATGGGAGCTCCACCATATGGAAATCAACAACGTATTATTGCACAACAATCTCGAGGAAGATATCTATGTCTCATCTAGTCTCCAGGGTTTGAGGACGGCACAGTCAGGGTCTAGCACCTCCGAAAGGCCTTGTATGACCTGAACTGATCTCTACTTCATTGGAACCTTGAAATCTTTGCTCCCTTGGAGCAAGGAGGGTATCATCGCAGCACAGTCGGCCCAACTCTATTTGTGAGTGCTTCCTCTGCACCCTTTGTCACTGTCCTGGTCTATATGAACGACCTCTTAATCACATCCTCTGACCCTCGGGCTATCCAGGTTGTAAAGATCTCCTCCAGTCTATGTACAAAATGGGGGATCTTGATCCAGCTCTTGTCTTCTTGAGCATGGAGATTGAGAGTAATTTCCAGCATCGCACACTACATGTGTATCAGGTCGGTTACGTCCGGATGTTGTGGGAGCATTTTGCTCATCTCTTGGCCACAGTCCCCTTTGCTTCAGTACCCATTATGCCCCTTGGGTAGAGGCTTCTCACATGAGCAGACCCATCTCGTCTTGAGGAGCCCGTCGATGTCACCACGTATCTCTGAGTCATTGGCTCCCTGATGTTCCTCGTCACTGCAATGCGCGCAAATATTGCCTTTGATGCAAACTTCTCGTTGCAATTCTCATACCATCCGCGTCAACTCCATCTGGAGGCCACACTACACATTTGGTATGTCGTTTCTACTCCACGTCTGGGCTTGAGCTTTTGTGCGCAGCCGTCTGTGGTTGTTGAAAAGTACACCAAAATGTTTGAGTCCATGATTGCGATGTGTGTAGCCGATCTGGCTACATCTTCCTTGTTGGAGGCACAGTTGTCGCAGGGAAGAGTGGCAAGCAGGGTTGCGTGGCATCGAGCTCGAGTAAGGCTGAGTATGTCACGTTGTGGGCTGGAGTTTGTAAGAGCATCTGGTTGTGCCGTCTCATGTAGAACCTGCGCCAGCCCATCTGCTCCATCACCAATCACTACGACAATGAGAGCACGCGTCGAATAGCAAAGCATGATGTCATGTTTCACACAAGCACAAAGCATGTCAACATTGAGCATCACTTTGTAAGCAAGCGCATTTCATGTGGCAATGTCTCTATCGTGGATGTCGACACGGGGTAGCAGCCTGCAAACTTCCTCGCAAAACCGTTGTGTAATGGCAAGTTCAAGTTTGTGGTGTCCAGTGTTGGGCTTCTTGTGTATGCTTCTCATCCTACGTGATTCATGCATCGCACTTGCTGCTTCCACTCTCTGCTTGCAATTCTTCAGTGGCCCTGTCTAGTGCCCCTTGTTGTGCAGTGTCGTTGTCATCGTTGAGCAACCCTTGCTCGCTTGTGGTGACTGGCATCTATAGGTCATGGGGGAGTGTTGGCGTGTCAGTCACGGTGACCTTAGGAATCGTCGCCACAACTCGCTGACATGTCGAAACACTCAACCGCTACTTTGAGAGCATGAGCACTAACAGGCACGCCCTCGCTTGCTCTCCAGATTCATCTCGGTGACCACCTCCATCGGCCCCTCGCTTGCGCTCAGGCCTCTGGCCCTCATTCAGCTGTGCCTCACAACTGATCCTCAAAGCTGTTGTCTGCTCATCACGCGCCTGACTCAATCCTCAAAGTGCTCGCTTGCTGTGGTGCCCGAACCACGGTGGCCTTCCGCCCGCGCTTCGGTGCCCTACCTTCCTTAACTGCTGAAGTGCCGCTCTTTATCAGTCATCCTTAGCACTTTGTCGCTTCTGCTCCTCTTGTTGCCTTCTCTTGCCTTCACGCTTCTGCTCTTACTGTGATGTCATCTTCCGTCAGCACTCCGCATCTTTGTGGCAGCTTCCGCGCCACTTGTTTTTCCTGCTCCTCTGCATGCTCCGCTGCTCCCATTTTCCTGACAAATTTAACTTCTATGCATCATCTCATGAGTCAGCCACGGCCAGAGTGCCCAATCACAGTGCAGGTGTGCTAGGCATAAAACTGCAGGCATAAGCAAGGTAAAAAAGTGGTGGCTCAGTGCGGCTATTGTGCGCGATGCCTTGAAAAGGGTGGCATGTGCCACTGACCATGACCACAAAGTAAACCAAGTGCCCCGTCGCTGTTCATTCCTCCTGGGCACGCCAGCCCCGCTGTGTCCGCTGCCACGCAACATGAGACATGGACCCTAGGCAGAGTATGACGCTGCAAACGCAATGGTACAGTCAGATCGAGCGCCTGACGCATGCAGACAGCATCTACGGAGGCAGTGACCGCCGGCGACCCAACTGCCGAGGAGGCCTGCCGATGGAGCTGAGCACGTCGCCGGAGAGAGGAGGCTCCAGCAAACTGCGATTAGGCCTTAGCGTGTGTCGGCTCCATCAAACGACACTCGAGCAGCGTCGAGTCTCGCCGTCAGTCATCTGCACGCCGATGTACACAAGCCGAGAGGACACAACATAGCACAATGAGGATGCGAAAAAAAAACCAACAGAGCCTCTACTCTTGTCGGGTTCCCACTTGTTTTTTTGGAGCATGCAACTGGGTTAGGCTATTTTTCACCTGTTGGTTGGACTTGTGCGTTTCAGTGCGCGCTCGTGGGTAAGTCTATACCTACACACTTGTGTGTTATGTTTGGTAACTTAACTTCTATGTTTTTAAAGCATGTATTTGATGTCTCTCTACCTTTCAGAGCACTGTCTGTCACTTTGCATTTTATGCAACGTGCCCTCTCACTTCAAACATTGCTTAAGGGGTTTCTCTATCTCCCCAGGCTTAGCCACAACAACTCAAGCAGTCACTCTTTGTGCCATCTTCACTTATTCCATAATGAGAGAAGACTAGGGGGTTGCAGCATGATGCCATGTGTTTAGTCTCCAACATCAATGATTATGCAACTCGTGAGGTCAAGAGGTTATATAGTGTTTCAGCTTAACAAGTTTCTGACACAAACCAACACCTAGTCCTCAAGATGATTTGGTAAGCACGTGAGAACGCACCTGCCAAGGCTGATGTTGTCGAAGTAACCGTAAAAACGACACAGCATGCTAAGTGACTGACGACAAGTCCCTTTCACCCCTGTCATACCTCAACTATGACCCTTGTAAGCCTTATAACATATTGACAAAGACTCTTTCTCAATAGTAATCATCACATGGATAAGTGTCGTTCACTGAACCTTCTCAATCTGATGTTGCAAAACATTTTGTTCTGTGGCGTGCTTGCTTTTCCATTCAGAATTGGTCGCCGCTAGCGTTTCGTGCCCTCAACACCAAACGGGCAGAACTGTTGGTTTGTGAACCACAGATATGTAGTGACCTCTGGCCTCATTGCACACTCACCCCACTGATGCAGGTGACTGATGCTGGAGAGACGTTGGCGCCCGCACCACAACATCTTTCGTGGTGACACGTACACAAGATATGGCGCCATGATCATTCTCATTGTGGCTCATGATCATCATCACCTGAACACTAGGTTTCCTAGTCCTACTGTGTTGGGGGGGGGGGGGGGG
>SZWC01008003.1:17039-35315 GCA_023375785.1 Penium margaritaceum
AAGCCCCACAACAGCCATCGGGTCTCCTCGTCGCAGTGGTACAGTCAACCGGGTGCGCGGGTCTCAACCCACCGAGAAAACTCTCCTACCTCCGGATAAGCCCAGATGGCTGCCGGAACGCATCGGCCGTGGCTCGCCGGCGCTGTCATAGGTGCTGGAGAAGTCTTGGTGCAGTCCGGAGGCCCGTCGTGTTGTCACGCCCTCCTCTGCCATGTACCCCGAATGTGGGTATATCTGTAAACTAGCAGTGTCGGTCGTGATGGGTGGAAGCCACACAAACCAACACTCCCCCTGGCTGACATAGCCGTCCAGGCCAAAAAGAATGAACGAAGGCATGGAACAACGTATGCCAAACCATAACATGTACCAGGCCATCATACATACACACCTCTGCTAATCACCTAAGGTCTCCCTAGACACTGGCACATGCTACCAAGTATCTGGGTCTCGACCATGAGAGGAGGGATGCACACGTGCACAAACTAGTGTAATGCCCATCACACACATGTCAGGCAACAAGATGGTCTCCTCGTGGCACTGGCGGTACCAGGGCCCGTGTCTCGACCGCTATGAGCAATCCAACACAATAGTATCATCATCCAAACACAGGATTATTGGAGGATCTCCTCGTAACACGGGTGCAACGCACCACGTGTCCGGGTCTCGACTAACAGCTTACATGCACATGCCACACACAGTATAGCCACACACCAAGGCACACGATCACATGGTCTCCTCGTGACAGTGGTACAACGCACCAAGTGTCCGGGTCTCGACCAACAGGGTGCTACCATGTACATGCACCTGTGCACGCACGCATCATGAGCCACATGCGGGATGCTGTAGATGCTCACAACAGAGCATGGACCTTGCCATGCATCTCCCATGACGTCACGTCAGGTCGAGGTCCACACAACACTCCCCTTGGGCAGATGAACCTGGCAGCGATGTCCTCGACGGAGATGCCGATGTCGTAGGTGAACAGATCCTGGACGATGAGTCATGTAGTGTGTCCAACATGCAGAGATAGCTCCCCCTGTCACGTGCGAGTCGACTCCCTCCCTCAAAGACGAAGTGGTTCCTATGGATCCTCACGTCGTAGCTGCATCACCTGGGGTATACCAGTCCTTGCGTGACTGCCAAGGGTCCCAACTCACAGTCTCTCCTGTCTCTGCTCTACCGCGATGCATCTGTGTACGCTGGAGCAAAGGGAATGGGCGAGCAGCACGCGTGCGTGGATGAAGTGGCGGAGCTGGCCTCCGATACGGGATAGCACACCCAGAGACACAAGGGTGTACTGCCAGAAGAGGAGAGCTGGAGCGACGATCCGGATCACCACTCGTGGATGAAGATGACGATGGGGCAGGTGAGTCGGGTGGATGAAAGTGCATGACGGCAGGAGAAGAAGGAGGAGGAGTGATAATGGGGTCGACAGGAGCGAGGATGGTGGAAGCCGAAGGCACGCTCACCTCTCCTGCAATAGTGTCTCCGACGGGAGCTGGTACAAGATGCTCCCCGAGTATGGGTGTGCTTCTCGCGGAAGGATCGTATCGATAGCAGTGATGCTCCCCTCCTCTGAAAATTGCTCACGCGCTGCTATCATCTCCCGCTGTAGTATGACTACACGCTCCTGTAGATGAGCATAATCTGTCTCGGACATGTCGAGGTGGCCTATGTCGACCTGGTGTAGGATAAAATCTGCTTCACGGGATGCTGCACATGCAGATTGCACAACTCGTGAGTACAACGCCATCTGCATCTCTGCAACTGAAGACGATGGAACTGGTGGTGCTGCATCCTCATGGGGGTCAACCAAGCTCGCAATGTGCTGAGACGCTGGAACATCGCATGCAACTGCAGGTGTAGCATCCACATCACAACTCGTGTCTATCACATGAGGAGTGAGCGGTCGCATGCTGAGAGAGAAGGAGAAGGAGGAGCCGTCAGAGTCCGTGGAGCATGTAGAAATGTCATCCGTGTAGGTACTGCCACTCTTAGCGTCCATGTGATCTGCAAGGTCACCAGCAGGTGAACACGAAGGAGCAGATATTAGCTCCTGCTGATGAGGTGACTCCATCTGCGTGTAGGGATCGGCACCACTGTCCTCAACTGCCGCCAAAGTGGACACAGGTGTGCAGGGCACCGGCTCGACAATGTTCGTCAAGGCGACCAACAAGCGCAGCTGGCGCTCACGCACTGTCTCGCCGAGAGGGCTGGTCGCTACCACATGCTCAATAATGGAGTGAAGACCACCATCTGACTCCGTGAAGTATGTCGTTGCTCCGTCGTGGGTACGGGAGCCCGGAGACTGTAGGAACATGGACGACTCCTCACGCTGAAGCTGGTCCTCATGTACGGCAGATGAGATTGTGGAACCTACTGTGTCTGCTCCAGCATATGTCCCAGTGATATCTCTCTGAACTGTTGCTCTCAGGAATGCCTCAACCTCCAAAAGACCAGCCGGCCGACTCTGCTCATGCACTGCGACTGCTTTCGTACTAGTGTGAATCTCGTGCGCCAACGCCCCCGAAGATCCGTGTGGGGCATCAGGATCCGCGCGGGACTCCTGTACCACCACCAGGCCGCTGCCGGTCGGAGTCGCAATTGGCACCGCCAAGGCACGCGGGACCAGCACTCCTCATGATGCAACCAGTTGCTGTAGAACGTCCGGCTCCTGCCCTAGCATAGATGTCAAACTCGATGACATACAGGTCTCAAGCCCTACAGCCTCCGTCGGACTGCTGTGAGACTGCTGCACACACTCTCTCAAAAGTCTCCTAGACGCATCCTGATCCATACGGGACTCTTGTTCCGCCGCTGGGCCTCCACCGGTTGGAGCCGCGAGTGGCACCGCCCAAGTACGCCTTGCGTGCGTTCCTCCTGATGTCGCCCACTGCTGTGGAAGAGCTGGACCCAACCTGGGCGATGGAAGGCAACTGTCCACCATGAAGGCCATGTCGGGGTCAGAATCCACGCCAAGTGCCGTCACCGTATCATCTGAGTCTGCCTGAGCTGCAGCTGGGGCAGCACGGCCCGGTGCGAGTGCGGATCCTGTCGCCACGGCCACATCAGGCAATGCGCGGTGGCCACACTCCCCCTCAACAGGTACAACAACGGAGGCCGAGAAGGTGGAGGATGTATCAAAACCGGCGGGAGCACGCCGTGCGGAGTGCTGACGCCGACGTTGCGGAGTCACTTGACTGGAACGATTGCATGAAGACATGGCATCGTGAGATGGCGTCGTGGTCGTAGCAGAATGGAGGATCGAAAGGATGGTGGCAGCCTGGGACTCGCTGGCAGATGGAGCTGAAGGTACACCATCAGATGAGGAAGGAGGAGAGGATCGAGGAGATGTGATCAAAGAGGCCGTCGACAAACGAGTAGCAGAAGCACGCTCAGTGACGACGAGGTCACAAAGTCGCTGCACTGTGTGCCGGAGGCCGTGGATCTCAGCGAATATGCTCGCCAGAGGTCCAGCTAGGGGATCTACCAACGCCGGCAGATCCGTATGCTATGGAGTACGCAGGCTCGGACGAGGCTATAGCCAAGGTGGATGCCAGCTGGGAGGGCGCGTCCAACAGCGACGCCAACCATGACGTCCATCACCACAGTAGTAGCAGGCGAACGCGCGGGCGCCTGCTCAGATGTCCGCGCACTCATCTCGTGCGCTGGACGATGGATAGGTACCAAGGACACCTACTCCCGGTGGTAAACACCAAGCCACGGGAGGAATGAGGCAAGTAGGTACAGTCACTCCTGGAGGTCACGGCGTCCGGGTCAACAAACGTGACCAGACGGACGAGCTACACTACCACAGCACGTTCGGAGAGTACAGTCTGACCAACTGTGGCCACTAATGCTACTGCCACTAATAGAGCGAAGACTGCTCCAAGACTAAAAGGGGTGGCAACTGCAGGTGTGGCTGCTGCTCCAAGCGGTAGACGACCCAGCCCTCGGAGGTGGTAAGACTCGAATCCGCTGTCGATCCTACGTGGTGAAGTGCGCGCAACAATCACGGGCCCCAGGACGACGCCGAACCAAGACGCGTCGTGAAGCGGAGATCGCCGCCGACGTCCGTCCGTTGTCGGCTGAGAAGACGAAAGTGCAAGCTGTCGTGCAGCTGCCGCACTATGTCGTCGTCCTCACTCCACCGTCGGATGCTGCTATTGCGGCTATGACAGCTGCTGCTGCTGCGGCGGTAGTAGTTGGAAGATCATCCTTTTTCTTTTACTGTTTTTTTTCCTTTGCCCACGGCCACCGCCCTCTTTTTTTTCCTTTTGCTTTCACCCTCCACCCCCCTTTTTTTGTCTCCCCTCTGCTCGCCTTAGGCCCTCGCCTTTTTTTTGGTTGCTTTTCCCTTTCTTTCACTCGCTTTTAGGTGTACCCCTTTTCGTATTTTTTTTGTTACTCCCCCCCTTTTCTCGATTGCCCGTAAGGTGGGCGAATGGAGAAAATAGGGGGGGGGGTTTCCGGCTTGTCCGGCCCTCCCTCCTGTGCACGGTCGCTCGCTTGCTCGCTCAGCGAGTGAGTGCGCGAGTGGGTGGGGGGGGGGGGAGGAGGGAGCGAAGGGGGGGGGGGTCCGCCCCTCTGACCCGGCCCCTCCGTCGGTCGGCCGACGGAGCCGACGGGGCTGAGGGGGCCCACGAGGCCGACGGGGCCCATCCGAAGGGCCCCTCGGAGGGGCTCGGCAGGGCCCTCGGAGGGCCCCCCTGAGAAGGGGAGGAAGGGAGGGGGAGGTGCGAACGGGGCCGACACGCCCCCTCAGAGGACCCCCCCCCTCAGAGGAGGGCTGCGAGTCCCTCCTCGCAGCAACAGCAGCAGGTGCAGCGGCAGGTGCAGCTGTTGCGATTGTTGCTGCTGCTGCTGCTACTTCTGTTGCTGCTGCTGCTTTTGTTGCTGCTACTACTCTGCGCGGTAGCTGTTGCTGGTGCTTGCTGCTACCATCGCGGCTGTTGCTGCTGCTTGCTGATGGCGACGTCACAGCTTGTTGCTGTTGCCGCTGCTGCTGCTGCTACACGCTGCTGTTGCTGCCGTCGCTGCTGCACGCTGCTGCTGCTCCTGCTGCCACTGCTGCAGTGGCTGCTGCTGCTGTTGCAGATGCTTTCACCGCTGGTGCTGCTGCTGCTGCACACTACTGCTGCTGCTGCTGCTGCTGCTGTAGCGGCTGATGCGCTGCTGTAGCTGATTTTGCAACTGCTGCTCCTGCTGCACGCTGCTGCTGCTGATGTTGTCGTTGCTGCTGCTGCCGCCGCTCCTGTGGCTACTGTTGCTGTTGCTTTTGCTATTGCCGCCGCAGTCCTAGTGCTGCTATGTGCGGCTCACCGCCCCTGTGGCATTCACGTGCAGTCGCTTCGCGCTCCCTCACGCTGCTGCCGGCGGCGCGTTCTCTTTACGTTCCGCCCACTGCTGCTGCTTCTACTGCTCACACGCCCCCCTCTGCTCTGATACCAAATTTGAATTTTTTTTCAGCGCATGCAGGCCCATGCAAAAATGAACATGAGCTCTGTGTGTGAGTGCGATGCAAGACGGTAAGAATTTGGCTAAGTCTGGAACGTTTAGCATAAAGAACAAGGAGAGAGTACAAATGAGCCCCTAGCGGGCTTAAGTAGGGGGCGCCGACAGCTAGCCGCACCGGGCCCCGTCACCCACGCTGAGCCCAAACGGGTCAGCGGGGAGAACACACTGCGTACACCACGATAACAATGACGGTGGTCTCCTCGAGGCACCGGATCAGCTCTCCGAGTACCTGGGTCTCGACCACCGAGAAAATAGGAACAGTGCCAAAAAATCTCAGAATCAATGTCCAGACATCACAGACGACTTTCCGAATATCGGAAGCCCCACAAAAGCCATCGGGTCTCCTCGTCGCACCGGTACAGTCAACCGGGTGCGAGGGTCTCAACCCACCGAGGAAACTCTCCTACCTCTGGACAAGCCCACATGGCTACTGGAACGCATCGACCGCGACTTGCCGGCGCTGTCATAGGTGATAGAGAAGTCTCGGTGCAGTCCGAAGGCCTGTCGTGTCGTCACGCCCTCCTCTGCCATATACCCCGAATGTGGGTATATCGGTAAACTAGCAGTGTCGGGCGTGACGGGTGGAAGCCACACAAACCAACAGCTCTCTGGCAACTGCTGGTGGATGGAGCCGCCACTCGTTGGTGCTCCGACGCCAGCTGCGTCCGCATCAAGGATAGGCTGTAGAAGAACTACAGGAGGTCCGAGACAGCATCCACGACACTGGAGCAGTCGTCGGTCAGCTCCGAGAAGGTGGTCCACCACCTGCCGATGTGTCGGTGTCTCTAGGGTCCGCATCCAAGACCATGTTATCGCTCTCTCTTGTACTGCTGCTCTCCTTGCCGTCGCTTGTGACAGGTGGAAGCCACACACACCAACAATCCCCTTGGCTGACATAACTGTCAATACAACGATGTCTGAGCGAAGGCAAGAGATGATGGCTCAGGCAACCAATCATAGCAAGCACTGATCAAACATACCACAGCACAGGGTCTCCTCGTGACAATGGTGAATCCCACCAAATGCCCGGGTCTCGACCATGCACGAAGTGAATTACACACCTACGTGTCAAACATCATGCAAGAGAGACAGAGAAACAAGGTCTCCTCGTGACCCCGGAAAATGTCTCCGGGTGTCAGGGTCTCGACCACATCATGCATGGATCATACAGAACACATGAAGGCAATGGGTCTCTACGTCACACCGGTAGAACTTAACAGGTGCGCGGGTCTTGATCAGCATAACCTAGCATGGATCACACCATCGTGCGGCACCCCAAGTAACCTCGCTGTCCTAAAAAGGGTGTCAGGCCAAAGTCCACACACCAACACCCTCCCTGGGCTGCAGAGGTTGACAGTACGAGCAAAGCTGATGGCTGCTCCCAACACAATCCGTGAGGAGAGAGAATGGCTCCCCCATGGCCACATACCCCTGCACAGCAATAGAAGGGGTGACGACGATGTTGGTGGTATGTGCTCGCACATAGCCTCACCCCGGAGTGGCGTCGTCGCTGTAATCGTCATCGTTTTCGTAGTCGTCACTACTGTCTTCATCTGCTGATGTGACTTGTGCAGCGCTAAGGGCCTTCTCCAAAACAATCCCCTGCTTTATGGCCTCCAACGGCTGAGTTGCATATCGCCTCGCGGCCTCCGCAGCGATGAGGCGCGTGTGGAGCTCGACAAGCTCTGAAGCAGCAGCCAACTGGCTGGCTGCCTTTGCAGCATGTAGACGGTCAGTCGCAAAACAAACCTGACGGTGGACCTCGATAGTGTGCGCGTCGGCACGAGCCAGAGCCTCCTGTAGCCGTGCGATCTCACCCCGTAGGAGGGAGTGGAGCTGCGCCTGCTCGTCGCACAAGTTGACGTCCTCTATGTCAGTCGTCGACTGAAGTGTCGTTGGGCCACGAGGTGTTAGTAGAGCAGGAGTGCAAGACAATGAGTCGCCACGTAAGTCGTCTGGGGCTGTAGGAACGACTGCTGCAAAGGCACCTGCTGCTCGTAACACACCTGTCACTCGGCCGCCAGGTACTGGCTGGACGTCGGCATGTGTAGGTATAGTTGCATCCGCGGCGACGTCGTGGTCATCAAAGGTGCGGTCACTACCGTGGTGCTCCTCGTGACCCCTGGTGCGCAGCCCATCATCCACCTGCTGCTGGAGGTCAGCCTGTCCCAGACGTGCATCCTATAGAGACCACTCAGCTGCCTCGAGACGCCTGTGTACATCCTCCACACACTCCTTGACAGTCCGTCGTGCTGGAACATCCACAGTGTAACAGCGGATGCTGGCCTCCTGGAGCTCGACCATGGGACTCTGCACATGCGCCTCCGCTCGAGCCACCACTACCTCCTGCTCGTCGACCGCTGAGCATAGGAGCTCGGGTACAGGAACTGTAGCCACCACCGTAATTGTGTCATCGGCTAGAACCGCCATGGTGTCAGCGACATCGGTCAGGGCAGCGAGGAGATGGAGCTCCGTAGCTCGCTCTGCATCCTCCATGTCGCACACGCGGATGTCTGGTGTCACCGAGGAGCCATCTCGTGCTCGTGCCGCGGATACCGCAAACACGGCAGTGAACTGAGCCTCTATGTCTGTCACTGAATCCGTGTTTGACCAATCCCCCATGTACGACTCATCGTCCTCACAGGGGGCGTCTTTCCCCTCCTGGCGGCCAGCCACATACTCCTACTGTCGAGCACTATCCCGTGCATCAATCATGTGCTGTCGTGTGGTCGTCGGTGAGCACTCCACCCCCCCACCGGCCGACGGACGGGGAAAAACCAGGACGTAGGGGCACACCAACCCCACGACCGAGGATGAGGGAGACGGCTCTGCTGCAACTCCTGCCACTGCCATAGTAGCTGCTATCGTCCCGGCCATCGTCATGGTATCAACAATCTTTGCTGCCTCTCCTACTCCCTCTGCCACATCTGCTGCAATCTCCAACTTGATCTCTGAAGCTGACTCAGCATCAGACCACTCCTCCTCGGACGAACAGTCCTCCACCAACTGAGAGTGCTGTAAGCCTCCGTCTGCTGTGTCAGTCCTCGGCTCCAAGGTAGTCGTCATCAGACACTCCATCCCCCCCACGATAGACACACCGTCAGAAGGTGAAAGGGGGTGACACACCAATCCTGCAACCGGAGACGATGGAAGCGGCTCCTCGGTAACATCCATCACTGCTAGTGATGCTGCTGTCAAAACTGCTACTGTTGGCTGGGTACATCTAGCCTGTCGAGCCATCCGCTGTCTCTCTCGATGAATGCATGCACGAGGGGTGCCGGCAGAAGTGACGGCTAAGATAGCAACGGATGACACGGATTGACTCAAGGACAGATTGGAGGGCGTTGGATGTGGAGCCGAGGTCCGGTGGCGAGGGATCGGCAGGTGACGACACTGTAGGAGATGAGGATGGCGAGGAGGGAGACAAGGATGTCTACAGCGGCATGGTAGCAACGGCCCGCTTAGAGAGTACATGGTCTGTGAGCTGTTGCACCATGCGCTTTGGACCCTGGAGCTCACCGTACAATACCGCCATAGCTCCACTGAGGGGTGCCACGGTATCGGCTGACAATGTCTCTGAGTCCGATGGTGAAGACGAAGGGCGGGACCGTATCCAAGGTGGTCGCCACAACGTAGGACGCTGGCGACACTGGCGCCATCCATGGTGCCGATCCCCAGAGTAGTAGCAGGCAAAGCCGTCGGACGGCTGAGGCATATGCCACAGCTGAAACTGCCACAGTGGATGTGGCGCCTGCGACGTATGTAGAGCCGGTGCCAACCACTGTACTGGCTGCGCTCCCTGCCACGCTAGTCTGCTCATCTCCGGAGCTCGGCGTGGGTGAGTGCACACGAAACTTGCTCCCGCTGGCACAAGGCCAGAGGGGGAGGTGAGCGATCAAATCACGATCTCTCAGACGTGTTGCGACACCGTCACGAGGACGGTCACCACCGCGCTAATGGTGCGCTGCTGTGTGACTCAAGTGTGCGACCTCAAGGCACCTTCGGTGCTGATTCTATACCGGGTGCCGTTGTCAGCCAACGGTTGTGGCCTCAAGCCAGCTTCGCTGCTGCTGCTACGACTGCGACTCTCGCGGCGGATGCTGCTATAGCGGTTCCCGTCGTCAGACGACGGTGGTGGCCTCAAGCCACACTGAAAAGGTTATATAAACAAAAGAACACAAATCTTTTTTTTGTGTGATGGTGCCACCTCCTCGGGTGCCCCCTTTGGGGTTGTCTGGGGTGCTCCACTCGAGGACCCCTTCCCCCTTCTCTCCTTGTTTTTCTTTTCTTTCTTTTCGGCTGCCTGGCTCGACTCCTCGAGCGAGCTCGTCGAGCTCGCTCACTCAGCAAGCTCGCTCGCGGGTGAGCTCAACAGCCCCCCCCCTTTCACCCTCACGGGCAAGCCGTGGCAACAAGAAGCTGCACAGCAGCTTCCTGCTGCTGCGACCACGACGGGGCCAGCTCCTCTTGCCCCGCGGCTACTGCCCCTCCTCCTACGCGTGCTGCTGCTGCCACTCCTGCAGCGCACGCGACAAAGTAGCGCTACAGCTGCTATTGTTCGCTGCCGCTTGCTACTGCTGCTCGTTGCTGCGCTGCTTGCTACTGCTGCTGCTGCTACTGCTTGCTGCCGCCTGTTGCTGCTGCTCGCAACCACCAGCTGCTACTCGTAGCCGCCTGCTGCTGCTGCTCGCTGCTTCATTGCTTGCTACTGCTGCTGCTGTTGCTGCTGCTTGCCGCCGCCTGGTGCTGCTGCTCGTAGCTGCCTGCTGCTGTTGTCGCTATGGCTGTTGCTGCGGTTGCTGCCTGCTGCTGCTGCTGCTGCAAATGCTGCTACAACAGCTGCTACAGCTACTCGCCGCCGCTGCTGTTGCTATGGCCATTTCCCGCCGCCGCTGCTGCTGCATGTGCGTGCTGCCGCTGCCGCTGCTGCGGCTGCTGCCCGCTGCCGCTGCTGCGAGCTCTTACTGCCACTGCAAGCTGCCACGGCTTGCAAGCTGCTGCTGCGAGCTGCTTCTTCCTTTTTTTTTGTGTGTACACACTGGTAGCCAGACACGGCTGCTGCTACGTAGTCGTGGCGGGTCCCTCTAGGATCTGCTGCCACTGCTATGGGTGGCTGCCGCTGCTGCCACTCACTGCTGTTGCGTCTCTTCTACACAGCACAACAAGCTATGGCTCGTTTGCTCCGATACCATGAGAAGATTCTAGGAAGCTTCCTAGAACGCTTGCCACTGACTGGGCATTAGCGCTCAGTCAGCTCGCGGCGTCAACACAGGTCGGACGCGAAACGGCAAGGGTTTGGCTAGACGACACGACATAGTGTCAAATGTGCTTCCATTGATAAACACATGCACAGAGAGAGATAAAAAATGACACGTCCATAGCATAAATACATGCTGCGGCACACGACGGGTGTCTCACGTGGCAGTGCAAGGTCTGTCCAAAAACCGGCCCAAAAACACTGTTTTGGCCGTAACTCTTCGCAGACAAATCAGAACGATACGCCGTCTGAACCTAGAGATGCAAAATCTCAAGCCGGACGCTACGACTGGTCACACGCATAATTCTGGCACCGATCGGTGGACAGACAATGCAAAACATGCAAATCGGGCTGAAGAGCCAATCCACCGAGAAAACTCTAGCGTTTGCAGAAAAACCGCAAAGCACCCCGGCAAGCACCCAGGGCGTCATGTCAGCTCTCTGGCAGCTGCTGGTGGATGGAGCCGCCACTCATTGGTGCTCCGACGCCAGTTGCGTCCGCATCAGGGATAGGCTGCAGAAGAACTGTAGGAGGTCCGAGACAGCATCCACGATGCTGGGGCGGTCGTCGGTCAGCTCCGAGAAGGTGGTCCACCACCTGCCGACACGTCGGTGTCTCCGAGGTCCGCATCTGGGATGATGTCGTCTCTCTATCCTGTACCGTTGCTCTCCTTGCCGTTGCTCGTGACAGGTGGAAGCCACACACACCAACAATCCCCCTAGTTGACACAACTATCAACATAACGATGTCTGAGCGAAGGCAAGAGATGATGGCTGAGGCAACCAATCATAGCAAGCACTGATCAAACATACCACAACACAGGTTCTCCTCGTGACAATGGTGAATCCCACCAAATGCCTGGGTCTCGACCATGCACAAAGTGAATCACACACCTACATGTCAAACATCATGCAAGAGAGATAGAGAAACAAGGTCTCCTCGTGACCCCGGAAAATGTCTCCGGGTGTCCAGGTCTCGACCACATCATGCATGGATCATACAGAACACATGTAGGCAATGGGTCTCCACGTCACACCGGTAGAACTCAACAGGTGTGCGGGTTTTGACCAGCGTAACCTTGCATGGATCATAGCATCGTGCGGCACCCCAAGTAACCTCGGTGTCCTCAAAAGGGTGTCAGGCCAAAGTCCACACACCAACACCAAGGTCATATGGTAGGCGGCATGCAGCAAATCCTTGACACGCTGGATGGCAGCTGCGTCTGGCGACGCAATGAGCGGATCGTCGACGTACACGAGAACAGCGGCAAAAGTCTGGCCTCAGGGACTGACAAATAGTGCGGGGTCAGCGGTGCTGCGCTAGAGCACGCTACGAAGGAGCATGCTGCTGATCTCTTGGTTACAGCACCGAGGCGACTGCTTCAGGCCATATAAGGCCTTGCTCAGTAGCCAGAATCTCCGAGTGCCATCGTCGAAGCCTGGGGGTGCACCATTTAGAGCTCCTCACCCTCGAATGAACCATTGAGAAAAGCGTTGCTCACATCCATCTGGTGCAGCTCCCACCCATGCTGGGCGACCAGACTGAAGATTGCCTGGTTAGTGGAGAACCGGCCAACTGGGGTAAAGATCTGGTTGTAATCGACCCTAGGAATCTGGACAAACCCCTTGGCTGTAAGGCGGGCCTTGTACTTGTCCAATGACCCGTCGGGCTTCCACTTGCACCGAAAGACCCACTTGGCGCCGATGGCCTTCTGTCCTGGGGGAAGGTCGACGAGGTCATACACGCGGTGCTGTCGGATAGCTGCGAGCTCATCGGCGCAGGCACCGTCCCAGTGTGCAGCCTCAGGAGAGGCTCGTGCCTCGCGTAGGGTGTCTGGGTCCTCCGGGCGTGCTGTGGAGCAAACTGAGAGAGCGTGTGCATCTCGTGTCCCAGGTGGGATGCACGCGAGTGCAGCCACGATAGCGCACCGATGCTCATAATGGTGCATGGCGCAGCCCAATGCGGAGCCCGGGTGGAGGTCTGCCATTATAACCAAGGTGATCAGGCCGAGGGCCTTGGTGCAAGGGTCCCCACTCACGACCGTGGGAGCGGAGGAGACACGTGGAGCCACGGGGGGTCGAGGTGCCACAGAGCGCAGAGCGACGGTCTGCGCGCTCACCGATGGTACGGGTCGGAGGCTGCCGCCTGGGTCCTGCGTGTAGCGTGGCAGGGCAGGTGACGGCGCTGAGTCCATACGGCTGATGTAGGCAGATGGGGTTGCTGACCCGGAGGGACCAGCGGACGCGACTGGGTATGCTGGCCCGGAGGGACCAGCGGATGCGACTGGGGTTGCCGGCCCGGAGGGACCAGCGGGCGCGACTTTGGCTGTTGGCCCGGAGGGACCAGCGGACGCAACTGGGGGTGCTGGCCTGGAGGGACCAGCGGACGCGACTGGGGTTGCCGGCCTGGAGGGACCAGCGGACGCGACTGGAGGTGTTGGCCCAGAGGGACTACACGAATGGGGGTGCCGGCCCGGAGGGACTAGTGGACGCGACTGGAGGTGCCGACCTGGAGGGACCAGGGGACACGACCAGGGGTGCCGACCCGGAGGGACCAGCGGACACGACTGGAGGTGTCGGCCCGAAGGGACTAGCGGACACGACTGGGGGTGGCGGCCCGGAGGGACCAGCAGACGCGACTGGAGGTGCCGGCCTGGAGGGACCAGCGGACGCGACTGGGGGTGCCGGCCCGGGGGGACAAGCGGACGTGACTGGGGCTGTTGGCTCGGAAGGCTGAGGGAAGTGTCATCCGGAAGTGGAAGGATGGAGGACGGAATCACCACTCTCCCACGCAACGGGATAGACACGGATGAGCCGGAGTGAATGAGGTTGCGAGGAAACACGTCCTCGAAGAAGAGGGCATCCCGGGACTCAACGATGCAGTGCCGGGAGGGATCCCAGAAGCGCCAGGCCTTGGACAGACGAGAGAGACCGAGGAAGGTGCAGGGGCGTCCGCGAGGGGCGAGCTTGCCGCCCTGCTGTGGGACGGGCAGCCACACAATGGCCACACAGCCCCAGACGCGAGCCGGGAGAAGGTCAGCTTGCTGACCGCACCAATGCTGCTACGGTGTGGACTGGCGGGGAAGGGGAATGTGGGGAATCCGGTTCCAGACCCAGGTCATGTAGGCCATGGCTTCAAAATATAAGCCATCTGAGAGACCAGACTCAACCCGCATGGTGCGCATGGCGTTGGCCATAGTGCGGTTCCACCGTTCGGAGACACCGTTCTGGGCAGGTGTGTAAGGCGCGGACATTTCATTGCGAATGCCGCGGGAGCCGAGAAAGGTCGTGGCTTCACCCAGGCACTCACCGCCGCGATCGGAGCAAAATCGGTGGAGAGAGCGGCCACACTCGTGCTCCGCAAGGAGAATCCAGTTCTGGATGGCGTGGGCGACATCGCTCTTCTGCTGAAGGCAGAAGACCCAGCGGTAGCGAGAATAATCGTCCGTGAGGGTGAAGAAGTTGCGACCATGCTCGCCGATGGACTCGGTAGGGAGAGGACCCATGAAATCTGAATGGACAAGGTCGAGGGGGGCACATGCACGGGAGGAAGACAAGGGATACGTGGAATGGTGCATCTTCCCCTGAGCGTAGTCAATGCACTCAGTTGGGCACGGGAGGGGAAAAGTCTCCGGGTCAAGGCCCTTGGCCGGTTGGGTGCGAAGCATGCTGTCTACGACGGCAGAGTGGACGTGGCAAAGGCGACAATAAAGGAGGCAAGTGTGCTGAGGAGAAAGCGTGCTCGTGACAAACATATGGCCTGTGGCGGCTGATGGGGAGGAGAGGTAAGGAGAGGAAGACAGACGAGGTACATGCCAGAGGTTGCCACGGGCGGTGGCGTGCAGTAGGACAAGACCAGACGGACGCAACGACACAGTGGCAACACCACGCGAGTGCAAAACATCCATGCTCATGCGGTCAAGGGCAGTGACGGACAGGAGGCTGAGCTCAAGACCAGGGACGAAGAGGACATTGGTCAGAAAGACGTCAACGGAGGGACCACGGAAACGAATGACGCCAACACCATGGACAAGAAACACCTAACTAGAGCGTGTCCGGACACCGAAAATATCGCCTACACAACCGAGCATACTAAAGGCCTCACGATTGGCCGTCATGTGATGCATGGCCCCGGAGTCGATGATCCAGGTCTCAGTAGGGTCCTGGACCGGGGTCGCAAGATCACTAACGGTCACATGGAAACAAGCAAGGGATGCGGACGCGATGGAAGGAGGTGCGAATCGATACTGCCAATCGTGAAGCCAAGCCACATCGTCCTGGGAGGGGATAGCGGAGACCATGAGAGATGACGAGACAGACAAAGAAACAGGGCATGAACGTAGCTCAGTCTCAGTCATGCAGGGTTGGACAAGGGAGCAGGAAGGGATGCAACTCGTACTTCCCTGGGGAGGAGGGCGAGGGAGGCCGAGTTGGAGCGCGATGAACTGCTCCAGCTGGTGTTCGCGGGAGGATGGCCCGGGAGTGTAGACGGACTGCGGGGTGATGGCGCCATAGCCCAGGTAGAAGGAGGACTGCGCCGGCGCTAACGGCTGCGGCGGTGTTGTCGGTGCGACCGGCGAAGCAAATGGAGTGGTGGAGCTGCTGGATGAGGCGGAGGTGTTAGAGCTGGCGACAGTCACGGTGGGAGAGGCAAGACGGCGCTCGCGCTGGCGACGCATGGTTGCGATGACGCGCGCCTCATCCGTCGGTAGAGGGCACGTGTACCACCCATGCCCGGGCTGGCCACAGTTGTGGCAGACCGAGCTGCCAGCGCTGGACCCGGTCGACGACTGTTGCTGCGGACCTTTGCCTTTCTTGGTCCGACGATGATGAGGTAGCAGTAGCGGGGGAGGCGACGGCAGGGGAGGCGATGGCCTCCGTGCCCTGGAGTCGGGACTCTAGACGAGCTTCCTCAATGCGGAGGAAGAGCTTGTATGTCCAGGGCAGGAGGGTGCCCTGGGCCGCCATGGTGGAGAGAACATCGTTAGGGTAGTGGATGAAGACGTCCAAGTACGCTTAGGTGGCACCACGCTTGATGGTGAGGAGCGCGGCCAAAGGGGGTGGGACAGATTTCCTGAGGCGACTAAGGATGTCCTCCGCCCGATGCCAGTAGGAGGTGACCATCTCAGTCCCCCCCATATGCAGGGAGTTGAACTCCCGCAGCAGGCGGCTAGTCTCAGCGTCGTTGGACAGGCGATGGGGACGAGTGAGAACGTGCCACGCAGCTGCAGGGTCTGGGGTGGCGCCAGTGGTGAAGTCGCCTAAGAAGGGCTCGAGGGCAAGGCGGGAAGCCGGAGGGGCGACACGGACGAGAGCCCGGACGGCACGACCACCGTTATACAGCTGGTCGGCCAGGGTGGCGTCATACGGCAGGGTGTAGTATGCCCACATGTCGTCACCCTGCGCCCAGATGCGGAAGCTGAGTCTCAGCTCCGAAACTGCTCGCCGGCCTGAAGCGGCAGCGGCTGCGTCTCAAAGTCCTTTCGCCTGCGGCCGGCACCCAGAGTGGGGCCAAGGATGGAGGTCACTGTCTGCTGCTGGCGCAGAGTCTGCTACTGCGCTAGGTATTGCGTGGCAGCAAGCACATCTGGGCTGGCACACCCTGGAGGGGGGAAGGACGGAGGTGCATTGGGGGCAGACTGGGAAACTAATGGTTGCAGTGCCGCAAGCTGTTGCGTTAGGGCGGTGAGCTGTTGCTGAAGAGCAGCGAGGGGGTCAGGGTTATCGCCAACGACGTCAGAGGGCTGCTGGCACTGTTGCTCTTCCTATTAATGCTGCTGCTGCTTCCGCTGTTGCGTTGTTCCTACTGCTACTGTTACTGCGACTACTCCTGTTTCTCCTGCTCTTCCTACTGCTCTTGCTGATGCTCTTGCTGCTGCTACTACTGCTGGTGGTCTTACTACTGTTGATGCTGCTTCTGCTGCAGCCGCTACAAGAAAGGGGGGGTGGGGATCCCCCCAACAGAGGAGGACCCCTCCGTAGTGGGGCTACCAGCCATGGTGTGATGCCCTTTGTTTTTTTTGTTTTTTGTTTCTCTTTGGGGTTGCTGACATCAGCAGTGGTGCCTTGTTGAGGGCGGTGGATGCTCTGTCCACCCTCATGATTGCTTCCCCCTTCTCTTGCCCCTTTCTTTGGGTTTTTTTTTTGAGTTGATGATGTCAGCAGTGATATCAGTAGCGGGATGCTGACGTTAAAAGTGGCTGTTGTTGGGGTAGCTACTGCTACTGCTGTTGCTGCTGCACTTTGCTGCTGCTGCTGCGACTGCTGGTGTAGTTGGTGCTGCTGCTACTGCTGCTGATGCTGCTCCTGCTGGCGCTGCTGTTGTTGTTGCTATTGTTGCTGATGCTGATGCGGCTGGTGCTGCTGGTGCTGCTACTGCTACTGCTGCTTTGGCTGCAGTTGTAGCAACAGTTGCTGCTACTGCAGGCTGTTGCGGCTGCTAGGGCTGCTGCAGCAGCGAAGGCAGCTGCTGTAGCAGTGACGGTGAAGCAGGTGGGATGGGGGATTTCTTGATCCACTTTTTCTTCTTCTTCTTCCTTGTCTGTCACAGTGGGCAGCTGCCCGCTGTGAGCTGCGAGCAGCGGACTGCTGCTCGCTTGCAGTGAGCTGCTACTTGCTGGTAGCAGGCAACAAGCTGCTCCTTGCTAGCAGTGGGCAGCGAGCTACTACTCGCTCAAAGCGGGCAGCGAGCTGCTTCTCGCTGGCAGCGAGCTGCTGCTTGCTCGCTGAAGCGGGCTGCTGCTCGCTGCTTGCTCACTGCGGGCAGCGAGCAGCAGCATGAATCGCTGTTGGCAGCTGCTCACTACAGCAGCTGCTGCGGCTGGCTGCTGCTATTGCACGCTGTTGTAGCTGTTGCTTGCCGTTGCTGCTGCTCGCTGCTGCTACGGGCTGCTGCTGCTGCGCGCTGCTACTGCAGGCTGTTGCTGTTGCGAGCTACTGCTGCGGGCTGCTGCTGCTGCACGCTGCTGTGAGCTGCTACTTTTGCTTGCTGCTAATACTACACGGAGCTGCTGCTGGCTGCTGTTTCCATTGCTCCCTGCCGTTGCCTGCGGCTGCCGCTGCTGCAAGCTGCTGCTGCTCCGTGTTGGTGCAAGTAACTGGACCTAGATGACATTGCCGCGTGCGTCGTCGCCCACAGGTGTTGGACGCGGCCTGCCGCTCACCTCCTCGTGTCACGTGTGGGAGTCAGTGCTGCCGAAAAAATTTCGGTAGCATTTCACCTGGCCCATTTGCCGTGGGAAAAATCTGACGCCGCCACCAGGCGGGTCAATGCTGCCGGAAAAAATCCGGCAGCATTTCCCCTGCACTGGCGCGTATGGGGGTCCGCCGGCGTTGTCTGGCACCTGTACACCAGTCCTCTGCTACTGCTGCTACGCTCTGGCTCTGATACCAAGCTAGAAACCTAGGCAGCAGGTTGGGGCAGCATGCGTTGTTGATGCAGCGTGCGGACTTCCACGCTCGTTGCTTAAGTCTGCTGCCCCCTCAGTCTGCTGCTCTAGAGAC
>SZWC01008003.1:35323-56504 GCA_023375785.1 Penium margaritaceum
AAAAATCCGGCAGCATTTCCCCTGCACTGGCGCGTATGGGGGTCCGCCGGCGTTGTCTGGCACCTGTACACCAGTCCTCTGCTACTGCTGCTACGCTCTGGCTCTGATACCAAGCTAGAAACCTAGGCAGCAGGTTGGGGCAGCATGCGTTGTTGATGCAGCGTGCGGACTTCCACGCTCGTTGCTTAAGTCTGCTGCCCCCTCAGTCTGCTGCTCTACAGACTTAGTCTGGAAGCTCTAGGTTTGATACTCAGAAGTGCGCGCGCCTGTGTTAGCGCCAGAAAGCAGCTGAAAACTGGAAGTGACTGATTAGCAATGAAGAATGAGCAACAATGGAGGACCCCTCCAAGTTCTAGCCCCCCCCCACTAGTGTATAAGTTGTTACTCAGCTAACCAGCCGATCAGATAATAGTGCTAGGCCTTTTTTCTGGCAGGCAGGGTTTTCTCGGTGAGCCCTGCCACACGCCCGACAGCCCAAGACCCGGGCGTTGTCCGTTTTGCCTGAAAACTGGACCATAGCATAACATCGACGCTGCAAACGCAGTCGTGGAGTCAGAATCAGCTAGAATGATAGCTACAAGAAGTTATGGCTGCACGAACCCAGGCAGTGCCTATGACTGTCAACGATGCCAAACAGGGCCATACAACAGAAGATATGGACCCTAGGCATTGCATGATGCTGCAGACGCAATGCCACAGCCAGACACAGCGTTAGGTACATGCAGACTGCATCCGTAGTGGTAGTGACTGCCGGCGGCCCGACCACCGAGTAGGCCTGCCAATGGAGCTGAGCGCATCGCTACAGGGAGGAGGCTCCGACGACGGGTGAGTGGGTCTCTGCGTGCGTCGGCTCCACCGAGCGATACTCCAGCGGCGTCAAGTCTCGCTGTCAGTCATCTGCATGCCAATGTACACAAGCCGGGAGGACACAATAAAGTACAATGAGAGATGCACAAAAACCAATAAGATGCCCTGCATTGATGAGAGTTTCCAGAAGGGTGGTTGGGCCTGATGATGAAGCTTCATAGAATTTAAAAGGGCCTGAGCACACCGTAGCAGATGTAGCACCAGGCGTGAGCATGTCCATCATAGATACTATGGAAAAGGGCGAAATAGCCAGCACCGCACTACCGCTTAGATTCGCAACAAAAACAATTCAAGCAATTTCCAGACCCGGGAGTTACCCCTCCTCTCATGTTCTAAAAGGGTTGGAAAATAGGTTTTGTCTGAATTCGAAAAAAAGGTGTAAAAAAATCTGCCAGGCATATGTTCAGGTTCTCCGTCCGATTCCGCTCGGCCACCCAGGAACACCCTTCGCGAAACACACTTGGACGTTGATGATGTGGAAGTATCATCAATGTCAAGTGAGCAAATTCGGTCTCAGCTAGCCAGCCAACAAGAAAAAAGTGCTAGACCTATTTTCTGGAATGCAGGGTTTTCTCGGTGAGCCCTGCCAAACGCCCGACAGCCCCAAACCCGGGCGTCGTCCGTTTTGCGTGAAAACTTGACCATACCATAATACCAACGCTGCAAACGCAGTCGTGCGGTCAGAATCAGCTAGAAAAACAGCTACAAGAAGTTATGGCTGCCCGAAGCCAGGCAGTGCCCACGACAGTCAACGATGCCAAATAGGGCCATACAGTAGGAGACATGGACCCTAGGCACCGCATGATGATGCAGATGCAATGCCACAACCAGACACATCGCTAGGTGCATGCAGACAACATCTGCAGTGGCAGTGACTGCCTGCGGCCCGACCACCGAGGAGGCCTACTGATGGAGCTGAGCGCATCGCTAGAGGGAGGAGGCTCTAGCGACGGGTGAGTGGGCTTCAACGTGCGTCGGCTCCACCGAGCGACACTCCAACGGCGTCAAGTCTCGCCGTCAGTCATCACCACGACAATGTACACGAGCCGGGAGGACAGAACAGAGTACAATGAGACATGCACGAAAACCAACACTCACCCATGACTCACACACGTAGTGCACATGTCCGGGCAGAGACACAATCAACATCCAAACTCCCCCAGGCCAAGCAGAGACTCAAGCAGGGACAGAGAGAGTCAATCACAGATGCATGCCGACTGAACTCACAGCCTTCTTGAACTAGTCGCGCTTCAGTGCCTTTGTCAAGAAGTCAGCCAACTGCCGTGCTGTCTCAACCCACACGATGCTGATGCTGCCATCATGCAGCAATGAACACACATATTGATACTCAACGTTGATGTGCTTTGTGCGTATGTGATGCACGCCGTCATTGTCGGCGATGGCCATGGTACTCTCATTGTCACAATGTAACGTGATGGATGCGACGGAATGGCGCAACTCGGACAACAGGCGACGCAACCTGTTGGTTTTTGTGCGTCTCTCATTGTACTCTGTTGTGTCCTCCCGGCTTGTGTACATCGGCATGCAGATGACTCACGGCGAGACTTGACGCCGCTGGAGTGTCGCTCGGTGGAGCCGACGCACGCTCAGGCCCACTCACCCATCGCTGGAGCCTCCTCCCTGTGGCGATGCGCTCAGCTCCATCGGCAGGCCTCCTCGGTGGTCGGGCCGCCGGCAGTCACTGCCACTGCGGATGCAGTCTACATGCACCTAACGCTGTGTCTGGCTGTGGCATTGCGTCTGCAGCATCATGCGATGCCTAGGGTCCATGTCTTCTGTTGTATGGCCCTGTTTGGCATCGTTGACTGTCGTAGGCACTGCCTGGGTTCGTGCAGCCATGACTTCTTGTAGCTGTTTTTCTAGCTGATTCCAACTACACGACTGCGTTTGTAGCGTTGATATTATAGTATGGTCCAGTTTTCAGGCAAAACGGACGACGCCCGGGTCTTGGGCTGTCGGGCGTCAAGCAGTGCTCACCGAGGAAACCCTGCCTGCCAGAAAATAGGTCTAGCACTATTTTCTGATCGGCAGGTTAGCTGAGTAACAACTTATACACTAGTGGGGGGGGCCTAGAACTTGGAAGGGTCCCCCATTGTTGCTCATTCTTCATTGCTAATCAGTTACTTCCAGTTTTCAGTTGCTTTCTGGCGCTAACACTGGCGCGCGCACTTCTGGGTAACAAACCCAGAGCTTCCAGACTTAGTCTGTAGAGCAGTGGAGTGAGGGGGCAGCAGACTTAAGCAACGAGCGTGGAAGCCTGCACGCTGCATCAACAACACATGCTGCCCCAACCTATTACCTAGGTTTCTAGCTTGGTATCAGAGCTAGAGCGTAGCAGCAGTAGCAGAAGACTGGCGTACAGGTGCCAGACAACGCCGGTGGACCCCCATACGCGCCAGTGTAGGGGCAATGCTGCCGGATTTTTTCCGGCAGCATTCACCCACCTGGTGGCGGCGTCAGATTTTTGCCCATGGCCACAGGGCCAGGTGAAATGGTGCCAATTTTTTTCCGGCAGCACTGACCCCCACACGTGACGCGAGGAGGTGAGTGGCAGGCCGCGTCCAACACTTGTGGCGACGACGCACGCGGTAATGTCACCCAGGTGTAGTTACTTGCACCAGCACGCAACAGCAACACCTTGCAGCAGCGGCAGCCGTAGGCAACGGTTGCGAGCAGTGCCAGCAGCAGCCAATAGCAGCTGCGTGCAGCAGCAGCACTAGGCAAAAGCAGCTGCTTGAAGCAGTATCAGCCTGCAGCAGTAGCTCGCAGCAGCAGGAGCCTGCAACAACAACTCATAGTAGCAGCAGCCCGTAGTAGCAGCAGCCCACAATAGCAGCGAGCAGCAGCAGTGCAAGCAGTAGCTACAGCAGCATGAAGTAGCAGCAGCACGCAATAGCAGCCGCAGCAGCAAGCCGTAGTAGTAGCCAGCCACAGCAGCTACTGTAGCGAGCAGCTACCAGCAGCGGCTGCTGCTGCTGCTCGCTGCCTGCAGTGAGCGAGAAGCAAGCAGCAGCCCGTTGCTGCCAGCGAGTAGCAGCTCGCTGCCCGCTGCGAGGGAGCAGTAGCTCGCTGCTCGCTGCTAGTGATGAGCAGCTTGCTACCAGCGAGCAGCAACCCACTGCTCGCAGCTGACAGTGGGCAACCGCCCGTTGTGAGAGACGAGGAAGAAGAGAAAAAAAGAGCAAAGAAAATCCCCCATCCCACTTGCTTTGCTGCCGCTGCTACAGCAGCTGCCTTCACTGTGACAGCAGCCTTAACAGCCGTAGCAGCCCACAGCAGCAGCAACTGCTACTGCAACTATAGTCAGAGCAGTAGCAGCTGCAGCAGCAGCAGCCGCAACAGTAGTAGCCGCAACAGCAATAGCGGCAACAACAACAATAGAAATAGCAGCAACAGCAGTAGCAGCAGCAAGAGCATCATCAGCATCAGTAGCAGCAACAGCAACACCAACTGTAGTAGCAGCCGGAGCAGAAGCAGCAAGCAATAGCAGTAGCAGTAGCAGCAGCAGCAGCAGTAGTAGCAACAACACTAGTTGCAGCAGCGGCCCCAACAACTGCCACTGCTGACGTCAGCATCCCGCTGCTGGCGTCACTGTTGACGTCACTACTAACATCACTGCTGACATCATCAAATAAAAGAAGCCCAAAGAAAGGAGCAAGGGAAGGGGGAAACAATCCTAAGGGTGGGTACAATGTCCACCGCCCTCAGCAAGGCGCCACTGTTGACGTCAACAATCCCAAAGAGAAAAAAAAAACAAAGGGCATTACACCATGGTTGGTAGCCCCACTGGGGAGGGGTCCTCCTCTGTTGGGGGGACCCCCACCCCCCTTTCTTGTAGCGGCTGTAGCAGCAGCAGCAGCAGCAAGAGCAGCAGCAGCAGTAACAGCAGCAGCAGTAAGAGTAGTAGGAACAGCAAGAGAAGCAGGAGCATTAGCAGCAGCAGCAACAGTAGGAGTAGCAGCAACAGTGGAAGTAGCAACAGCAGCAGCAGCAGCAGGAGGAGCAACGGCGCCAGCAGCCCTCTCATGTCGTTGGCGATAACCCTGACCCCCTCGCTGTTCTTTAGCAATAGCTCGCCGCCCTGACGAAGCAGCTTGCGGCACTGCAACCGTTAGTTTCCCAGTCTGTCCCTAATGCGCCTCTCCTTCTCCCCTCTAGGGCGTGCCAGCCCAGCTGTGTCTACTGCAATGCAATACCTGGCACAACAACAAACTCTGCGCCAGCAGCAGACAGTGACCTCCGTCCTTGGCCCCACTCTGGGTGCCGGCCGCAAGCAAAAGGACTTTGAGACGCCGCCGCCGCCGCTTCAGGCCGGCGAGTAGTTCCGGAGCTGGGAGCTCAGCTTCCGCAATCTGGGCACACAGCTTCCGCATCTGGGCGCAGGGTGAGGGCCTGTGGGCATACTACACCCTGCCGTATGACGCCACCCTGGCCGACCAGCTGTATGACGCTAGTCGTGCCGTCCACGCTCTTGTCCGTGCCACCCCTCCGGCTTCCCGCCTCACCCTCGAGCCTTTCTTAGGTGACTTCACCGCTGGCGCCACCCAGACCATGCAGCCGCGTGGCACGTTCTCACTCGTTCCCATTGCCTGTCCAGCGACGCTGAGACTAGCCGCCTGTTGCGTGAGTTCAACTCGCTGCACATGGGGGAGACTGAGACGGTCACCTCCCATTGGCAGCGGGCGGAGGACATCCTTCGTCGCCTCAGGAAATCTACCCCACCACCTTTGGCCGTGCTCCTCACCATCAAGCGCAGTACCACCGAAGCGTACTCAGACGTCTTTGTCCACTACCCTCACAACATTCTCTCCACCATGGTGGCCTACGGCACCCTCCTGCCCTGGGCATACGAGCTCTTCCTCCGCATTGAGGAAGCTTGTCTAGAGTCCCGACTGTAGCGCATGGAGGCCGTCGGCTCCGCTGTCGTCGCCTCCCCTGCCGGCGCCTCTGTAGCAGTCGCCTCCCCGGCCGCAGCTGCCTCATCATCATTGGGGAAGAAGAAGCGTTAGACCAAGAAAGGCAAAGGTTAGCAGCGGCAGCAGCAGTCGTCGACTGGGTCCAGCGCTGGCAGCTCGGTCTACCACGACTGTGGCCAGCCCGGGTTTGGGTGGTACACATGCTCTCTACCGCCGGATGAGGCACGCGTCATCGCCACCATGCGTCGCCAGCGAGAGAGCCGTCTCATCTCTGCCGCCGTGACTGTCGCCGGCTCTGACACCTCTTCCTCATCCAGCAGCTCCACCACTCCAGTTACTTCGCCGGTCACACTGACACCACCGCTGCAGCTATCGGAGCCGGCGTAGTCTTCCTTCTACCCGGGTTCCGGCGCCATCACCCCGCACTCCGTCTACACTCCCGGGTCATCCTCTCGCGAACACCAGTTGGAGCAGTTCATGGCGCTCCAGCTCGGCCTTCCTCGCCGTCCTCCCCAGGGAAGTGCGAGTTGCATCACTTCCTGCTCCCCTGCTCAGTCCTGCATGACTAGGACTGAGCTACTATTATGCCAAGTTTCTTCGTGTGTCTCGTCGTCTCTCATGGTCTGCGCTACCCCCTCACAGGATGACATTGCTTGGCTTGACGATTGACAGTCTTGATTCGCACCTCCTTCCACCGCGTCCGCGTCCCTTGCTTGCTGCCATGTGACCGTTAGTGATCTTGCGACCCCGGTCCAGGACCCTGCTGAGACCTGGATCATCGACTCCGGGGCCACGCATCACATGACAGCCTATCGTGAGGCCTTTAGTATNTGCGAGTTGCATCACTTCCTGCTCCCCTGCTCAGTCCTGCATGACTAGGACTGAGCTACTATTATGCCAAGTTTCTTTGTCTGTCTCGTCGTCTGTCATGGTCTGCGCTACCCCCTCACAGGATGACGTTGCTTCGCTTGATGATTGGCAGTCTCGATTCGCACCTCCTTCCACCGCGTCCGCGTCCCTTGCTTGCTGCCATGTGACCGTTAGTGATCTTGCGACCCCGGTCCAGGACCCTGCTGAGACCTGGATCATCGACTCCGGGGCCACGCATCACATGACAACCTATCGTGAGGCCTTTAGTATGCTCGGTCCTATAGGCAATGTTTTCGGTGTCCGGACAGGCTCTGGCCAGGTGTTGCCTGTCCGTGGTGTTGGCGTCGTTCGTTTTCGTGGTCCCTTTGGTGACGTCTTTCTGACCGATGTTCTCTTCGTCCCTGGTCTTGAACTGAGCCTCCTGTCCGTCACTGCCCTTGACCGCAAGAGCATGGATGTTGTGCACTCACGTTGTGTTGGCGCTGTGTCGTTGCGTCTATCTGGTCTTGTCGTACTGCACGCCACCGCCCGTGGCAACCTGTGGCATGGACCTTGTCTGTCTTCCTCTCCTTCCATCTCCTCTCCGTCAGCCGCCACAAGCCATGTGTTTGTCACCAACACGCTTTCTCTTCAGCACACTCGCCTCCTGCACCGTCGTCTTTGCCACATCCACTCTGCCGCCATAGACAGCATGCTCCACACCCAGCCAGCCAAGGGCCTTGACCCGGAGACTTTTCCCCTCGCATGCCCAAGTGAGTGCATTAACTGCGCTCAGGGGAAGATGCACCATTCCACGTATCCCTTGTCTTCCTCCCGTGCATCTGCCCCCCTCAACCTTTTCCATTTGGACGTCATGGGTCCTCTCCCTACCGAGTCCGTCGGCGAGCATGGTCGCTGCGTCCTCACCCTCACTGACAACTATTCTTGTTATCGCTGGGTCTTCTGCCTTCGGCAGAAGAGCGATGTTGCCCATGCCATGTGGGACTGGCTTGTCCTTGCGGAGTGCGAGTGTGGCCGCTCTCTCCGCCGCTTTCGCTCTGATTGCGGCGGTGAGCACCTGGGTGAAGCCACAACCTTTCTCGCATCTTGCGGAATTTGCCATGAAACGTCCGCGCTTTACACACCCGTCCAAAACGGTGTCTCCGAACGGTGGAACCGCATTATGGCCGACGCCGTCCGTACCATGTGGATCGAGTCTAGTCTCTCCAATGGCTTCTATTTTGAAGCCATGGCCTACATGACCTGGGTCTGGAACCGGATTCCCCAATGTCCCCTTCCCCGCCAGTCCACACCATAGGAGCATTGGTGCGGTCAGCGAGCTGACCTTCGCCCGGCTCGCGTCTGGGGCTATGTGGCCATTGTGTGGCTGTCCATCCCGCAGCAAGGCGGCAAGCTTGCCCCCCGCGGACACCCCTGCACCTTCCTCGATGTCTCTTGTCAGTCCAAGGCCTGGCGCTTCTGGGATCCCTCCTGGTACTGCATCGTTGAGTCCCCAGACGCCCTCTTCTTTGAGGACGTCTTTCCTCGCGACCTCATTCGCTCCGGCTCATCGGTGTCTATCCCATGCTGGGGGAGTGGTGACTCCGTCCTCCATCCTTCCGCTTCCGGATGACACGTCCCTCAGTCCCTCCGAGCCAGAAGCCCCAGTCACGATCGCTGGTCCCTCCGGGACGGCACCCCCAGTGGTGTCTACTTGTCCCTCCGGGCCGGCACCTCCAGTCATGTCCACTGGTCCCTCCGAGCTTGCACCCCGAGTCGCGTATGCTAGTCCCTCCGGGTTGGCACCCCTAGTCGCGTCCGCTGGTCCCTCCGGGCCGGCACCCCCAGTCGCGTCCACTGGTCCCTCCAAGCCAGCAGCCCTAGTTGCGCCTGCTGGTCCCTCAGGACCTGCAACTTCAGTCGCATCCGCTTGTCCCTCCGGGCCGGCACCCCTAGTCGCGTCCGCTGGTCCCTCTGGGCCAGCAGTCCCAGTTGCGCCCGCTGGTCCCTCCGGGCCGGCAACCCTAGTCGCATCCGCTGGTCCCTCCGGGCCAGCAGACCCAGTCGCATCAGCTGGTCCCTCCGGGCCAGCAACCCGGTCTGCCTCCATCAGCCCGACGGACTCAGCGCCGTCACCTGCCCTGCCACGCTACACGTAGGGCCCAGGCGGCAGCCTCCGACCCAGACCGTTGATGAACGCACAGACCGTCGCTCCGCGCTCCGTGGCGCCTCAACCCCTGGTGGCTCCACGTGTCTCCTCCGCTCCCACGGTTGTGAGTGGGGACCCTGACACCAAGACCCTCGGCCTGACCACCTTAGCTATCATTGCAGACCTCCACCCGGGCTCCGCATTGGACTATGCCATGCTTCATCATGAGCATCGGTGCACTGTCGTGGCTGCACTCGTGCGCATCCCACCTGGGGCACGAGATGCACACGATTTCTTAGTCCGCTCCACAGCACGTCCGGAGGACCCAGACACCCTACGCAAGGCACGAGCCTCTCCTGAGGTCGCACATTGGGACGCTGCTTGCGCCGATGGGCTCGCAATTATCCGACAGCACCACGTGTATAACCTTTTCGACCTTCCCCCAGGACGGAAGGCCATCGGCGCCAAGTGGGTCTTTCGGCGTAAGTAGAAGCCCGACGAGACCTTGGAAAAGTACAAGGCCCGCCTTAGAGCCACGGGGTTAGCCCAGATTCTTGGGGTCGATTACGACGAGATCTTCGCCCCAGTTGGCCGGTTCTTCACTAGCCGGGCACTCTTCAGGCTCGTCTCCCAACACGGGTGGGAGCCGCACCAGATGGACGTGAGCAACGCTTTTCTCCATGGTTCACTAGAGGGTGAGGAGCTCTACATGGTGCAATCCCTAGGCACCGATGATGGCACTCGAAGAGTCTGGCGAATGCGCAAGGCCCTATATGGCCTGAAGCAGTCGCCTCGGTGCTCGAACCAAGAGATCAGGAGCACGCTCCTTCATGGCGGGCTCGAGCGTAGCACCGCTGACCGCACATTGTTTGTCAGTCCACGAGGCCGGACCTTCGCGGCTGTTCTGGTGTACGTCAAGGATCTGCTCATTGCATCGTCAGACACGGCTGCCATCCAGTGTGTCAAGGATTTGCTATACGCCGCCTACCAGATGAAGGACCTTGGGTCTGCCAGGGTCTTCCTGGGCATGGAAATCGAGCATGATCGCTTCGAGGGCGTCCTGCACATCCACCAGGCCGCCTATGTGCAGACGCTGTCCACCTGCTTTGCGGAGGACCTGTCACTCATGGCGAGCGCATCCTCACCCATGTCACCCGATGGCCAGGCAAAGCTGAAGAGTCCTGACCCAGCCGTTGTGTGGGAGCCAGTTGATGTGACCACATACCTGCGAGTCATTGGGTCACTGATGTTCTTGGCGACGACGACGCGCCCAGACATCGCATTCGCTGTCAACCTCCTGGCCCTGTTCTCTTAGGAACCGCGTCACCTTCACTACGAGGCCGCGATCCGAGTACTGCGCTTTGTTGTCTCGACTCCTCGGCGAGGTCTCATGTTCCGCCGTCAGCCGTCTGTTCTCGCGGTGGGTTAAAGCGATAGTGACTGGGCCGGCAGTCCGGACGGAAAGAGTTACACGGGCTGGATCTTTCTGATTGGAGGCACTGCTGTGTCATGGCTCAGTGGTAAGCAGGGATGCATTGCACGCAGCACTGCTGAGGCTGAGTACGTTGCTCTTGGCTCAGGCGCGTGTGAGATTGTGTGGTTGTGTCATGTGTTGTCCGAGCTGCGCCTGTCCGTCGCATCCATCACGTTGCAGTGTGAAAATGAGAGTGCCATGGCCATCGCCGACAATGACGGCGTGCATCACACACGCACAAAGCACATCAATGTTGAGTATCACTATGTGCGTTTGTTGTTGCATGACGACGGCGTTAGCATCGTGTGGGTTGAGATAGCACGATAGTTGGCTGACTTCTTGACCAAGGCACTGAAGCGCGACTTGTTCAAGAAGGCTGTGAGTTCAGTCGGCATGCGTCCGTGAGTGATTCCCTATGTCCTTGGTTGCGTCTATGCTTGGCGTGGAGGAGTCTGGTCGTTGACTGTGTCTCTGCCCGCACATGTGCAGTACGCATGTGAGTCATGGGAGAGTGTTGGTTTTTGTGCATCTCTTATTGTACTCTGTTGTGTCCTCCCGGCTTGTGTACATTGGCGTGCAGATGACCGACGGCGAGACTTAACGCCGCTAGAGTGTCGCTCGGTGGAGCCGACGCACGCTGAGGCACACTCACCCGTCGCTGGAGCCTCCTCCCTCTGGCGATATGCTCAGCTCCATCGGCATGCCTCCTCGGTGGTCGGGCCGCCGGCAGTCACTGCCACTACGGATGCAGTCTGCATGCACCTAAAGCTATGTCTGGCTGTGGCATTGCGTCTGCAGCATCATGCGATGCCTAGGGTCCATGTCTTCTGTTGTATGGCCTTGTTTGGCATCGTTGACTGTCATAGGCTCTACCTGGGTTCGTGCAGCCATAACTTCTTGTAGCTGTTTTTGTAGCTGATTCTGACTGCACGACTGCATTTGCAGCGTTGGTATTATGGTATGGTCCAACTTTCTGGCTAAACGGAGGATGCCCGGGTCTTGGGTTGTCGGGCGTGTGGCAGGGCTCACCGAGAAAACCCTGCATGCCAGAAAATAAGTCTAGCACTATTATCTGATTGGCTGGTTAGCTGAGTAACAACTTTTACACTAGTGGGGGGGGGGCTAGAACTTGGAGGGATTCCCTATTGTTGCTCATTCTTCATTGCTAATCAGTTACTTCCAGTTTTCAGCTGCTTTCTGGTGCTCACACTGGCGCGCGTACTTCTAAGTAACAAACCATGAGCTTCTAGACTTAGTCTGTAGAGCAACAGACTGAGGGGGCAGCAGACTTAAACAACGAGCGTGGAAGCCCGCACGCTGCATCAACAACGCATGCTGCCCCAACCTGCTGCCTAGGTTTCTAGCTCTCACACGCGCTTGAGCCAAGAGCAACGTACTCAGCCTCAGCAGTGCTGCGTGTAACGCACCCCTGCTTGCGACTGCGTGAGGACACAACTGTACCGCCAATGAGAAAGATCCTTCCTGTGCGACTCTTGCCATCCGGACTGCCGGCCCAGTCACTATTGGTGTAGCCCACCGCGACAACAGACGGCTGACGGCGGAACATGAGACCTCGCCGAGGAGTCGAGAAAACATAGCGCAGTACTCGGATCACGGCCTCGTAGTGGAGGTGACGCGGCTCCTGAGAGAACTGGGCCAGGAGGTTGACGGCGAACACGATGTCTGGGCGCGTCGTTGTCGCCAGGAGCATTAGTGACCTGATGACTCGTAGGTATGTTGTCACGTCAATTGGCTCCCCCACAACGGTTGGGTCAGGACTCTTCAGCTTCACCTGACCATTGGGTGACATGGGTAAGGATGCGCTTGGCAGGAGTGGCAGGTCCTCCGCAAAGCGGGTGGATAGTGTCTACACATAGGTGGCCTGGTGGATGTGTAGGATGCCCTGGGAGCGATCATGCTCGAGCTCCATGCCGAGGAAGACTCTGGCAGACCCAAGGTCCTTCATCTGGTAGGCGGCATGCAGTAGGTCCTTGACACGCTGGATGGTAGCCGTGTCTGGCGGCGCAATGAGCAGGTCGTCGACATAAACCAGAACAGCGGCGAAGGTCTGGCCTCGCGGAATGAAAAACATTGCAGGGTCAGCGGTGCTGCGCTGGAGCCCACCACGAAGTTGCGTGCTGCTGATTTCTTGGTTCCAGTACCATGGTGACTGCTTCAGGCCATAGAGGGCCTTGCGCAGTTGCCTGACTCTTCCAGTGCCATTGTCGAAGCCTGGAGGCTACAGCATGTAGAGCTCCTCACCCTCAAGTGGACCATGGAGAAAAGCGTTGGTCACATCCATCTGATGTAGCTCCCACCCATGCTCGGCGGCCAGGCTCAATAGTGTCCAGCTACTGGAGAACTGGCCAACTGCGGCAAAGATCTGGTCGTATCGACCCTAGGAACCTGGGCAAACCCCTTGGCTGTAAGGTAGGCCTTGTGCTTTTCCAAGGACCCGTCGGGCTTCCACTTGCGCCGAAAGACCCACTTGGGGTCGATGGCCTTCCGTCCTGGAGGAAGGTGGATGAGGTCATACACCTTGTGGTGTCGGATAGCGGTGAGCTCATCGACGCATGCAGCGTCCCAGTGTGCGGCCTCAGGAGAGGCTCATGCCTCGCGCAGGGTGTCTGGGTCCTCTGGGCGTGCTATGGAGCGGAGTGAGAGAGCGTGTGCATCTCGAGCCCCAGGTGGGATGCACGTGAGTGCAGCCACGACAGCGTACCGATGCTCATGATGAAGCATGGCGTAGCCCAGTGCGGATCACGGGTGAAGGTCTACACTGACGACCGAGACGGTCAAGCCGAGGGCCTTGGTGCCAGGATCCCCACTCACAACCGTGGGAGTGGAGGAGACACGTGGAGCCACGGGGGTTTGAGGCGCCACAGAGTGCGGTGCGACAGTCTGCGTGCTCACCGATCGCCTGGATCGGAGGCTGCCGCCCGGGCCAAACGTGTAGCGTGGCAGGGCAGGCGATAGCACTGAGTCCGTCGGGCCAATGGAGGCGGACGGGGTTGCTGGCCCGGAGGGGCCCGCGGATGCAACCAGGGCTGTAGGCCCGTAGGGACCAGCGGACGAGACTGGGGCTGTTGGCACGAAGGGACCAGCGGAAAAGTGGTCCTGGTGGCATCTGGGGCTCTGGAAAAGTGGTCAGTCAGCTCCAAGCAGGTAGTCCGCCGCCTGTCGTCATGCCGGTGTCACTAGGTCCGCCTGCCTCAGGGATCTGCACGAGTATGGACACGGCCGAGTGGTCATAGGAAACTGTACAGGAAACGGCACAAAACATAACATTCCCCCATGACCCGATGGTACGCATGTCCATATGCGTCCAACACTGGTACAATCACATAGTGAGTGACACAGACAGATGAGACGCAAACGTCCATCCCACACTCAACCACCGTCACGCACGGGGCGAAGCCCAACAGAACGAATGGCCACCAGAAACCATCCGCGGGCAAGTGCCTTCGTCAAGAAATCAGCACGCTGCAAGTCAGTGCCAACCCACATGATGGAGATCACGCGTCGCTCCATTAGATCACGAACAAAGTGATGCTCAACCGCAATGTGCTTTGTGCAAGCATGAAAAACACCAGTGTTTTCCGCAATCACAAGAGCACTCTGGTTGTCGCAACGCAGCACAATGGCGGGTACTGACTGCCCAAGCTCATGGAACAAGCGTTGTAGCCAAATTGCCTCAGCAGCCCCTGCCCCCAAAGCCACATCCTTTACCTCCGACAAGCTGTGTGCGATGCAACCCTGCTTCCCGCTTCGCCAAGACAAAGCAGTACCACCGAGCAGAAACACGTAGCCGGTGCGACTGCGCCCGTCAGGGCTCCAAGCCCAGTCGTTGTCAGTGTAGCCGTCAAGGACCACCAAACACTGCCGGCGAAAGCAGAGTCTGAGATACGGCGTGGAGACCACGTACCGTACCACTCGCATAGCCACATGAAGAGCTCTCACACATGGAGCCTGCGAGAACTGAGCGAGGAGGTTGACGGCGAACGCGATGTCGGGACGCGTGGTGGTGGCCAGGTACATCAGAGATCCGATATGACGGACGTACAAGGTCACGTCCACTGTCTCCCCCAACTATGTAGGGTCATCCACCTTCAGCGCATCCTCCCCATCAGGTGTGAGGGATGTGGAAGCAGTGGGCACTGCACCAAGGAGATCGCTAACGCACTCCCCCACAACTCGTGCGTATCGGGCCCGATGCAGCAACAGTATTCGATGTCTACGATCTTGCACGATCTCCATACCAAGAAACACCAATGCAGGACCGAGGTCCTTCATCCAGTAGGCGGTCTGCATGACAGCCTTGGCCTCCTTCACGGCCTCCAGCGACCGAGACGCGATCAGAAGGTCATCAACATAGACCAGGATGGCGGTGAACCGCTCGGGTGTTGGTAGGATGAAGAGTGAGGGGTCTGCCTCGCTCTGTACGTATCCTGCGTGAGTCAAGGTGCCAGTGATCTCCCGGTTCCAACACCGTGGAGACTGCTTGAGGCCGTACAAGGACTTGCGCAAGCGCCAGACTTTGTCACCGTCCTCAAAGCCTGGTGGCTGAGCCACGTAGATCTCCTCATCCAAAGAGCCATGGAGGAACGCGTTGTTCACATCCATCTGGTGTAGTTCCCAGTCATGCTGAGCCACTACACTGAATAGAGCTTGAGCTGAGGTCATGCGGTCGACAAGGGAAAAGGTGTCAGTGTAATCAACTCCCTCAATCTGAGAGAACCCCTTGACGACCAAGCGGGCCTTGTAGCGTTCCAGTGAGCCATCCGGTTTCACTTTCTTGCAAAATACCCACTTGACCTGAATCGCCTTTCTCCCAGGGGGAAAGTCGACCAGCTCATAGACTCTGTGCTCTCGGATAGCGCGAAGCTCATCCTCACAAGCAGCTCGCTAGGCATCAGCATCCTGCGATGAGAAAGCCTCCCTCAATGTGCCCGGGTCAGGCGCCATAGAGGGGGAACTTTGCGTGGCAAGTGCACACACCTCAGTGTCAGGCCTGACGGCCACGAGATCAGCTGCTGCGTCACAGGCGATGTGGAACTCGCGAGTGACCAGGTCGTGCCCAATGGGGCACGCTGGGTGTACCTCTAAAACCTCAATGCGGACACTCAAGCCTAAGGCCTTTGTGCCTAGATCATTGCTCGCAATGCTGCGAGAGGAACGTCTGGGTCCGGGACCCGACGCTCGTTGAGGTCCGGAATCCAGTGGTTGAAGTCGACCACCGGGCTCACGGGAGTAACCGGAGGTCGAGGGGCGCACCTCAGGCTCAGGAACAGGTACGACCACAGGGACATGTACGACCACAGCTGGTGAGGGCTGAGACGAGGCAGTCGGAGATGCCGTGCAAGGAGATGCGTGTGTGGGGGACACGGAGCTGGGGGTGACTGCGGGCAAGGCTAGCCCGGACACTGAGACAGGAGTGTCAGCCAACGTAGGGACAGGAGTGGGCTGGGCTGGGTCAGACGCCGGAGCAGGGGTGCCAGTGGACACAGGTGGCGATGCAGGAGGAGGCGTGAGAGCAGCGGTACCTGTGGGGTGTGAAATAGGCTGAACAGGCGGGATCTCTGGACCAACGGCAATGATAGCCGGATCATCAAGTGCTTGAGATCGAGAGGGGACTCGAGAGGATACATCAGCCTGACGAGAAATGGTCACTGGCGGAGAAGTCTCCCCCATCCACCGAGGACCCTCACAGGAAGGGACATGAGCCGCAGAGAGGGCTGTGATCGAAGTCAGATCACGGTAGGTGAGTGACTAAAAAAACAGCGCGTCATGGGACTCAATGACACGATGGCGAGTGGGGTCCCAAAAGCGCCAGGCCTTCGACCGCGGGGAGATGCCGATGAAGGCACACAAGTGACCCCGAGGGGAGACATTGGACCCCTGCTGGTCCTCGGTGTACCACACGGAGGCCAGGGAACCCCAGACGCGTGCGAGACAAAGATCAGCACGGTGGCCAAACCAGAACTCGTACGGTGTAACATGATCCGGAAGCGAACCATGTGGGAGGCGGTTCCAGACCCAAGTCATGTAGGCGAAGCCCTCGAATGCGAAGGACTCCGGGAGACCGCACTCAGACCGCATGGCGCGGACCGCATCCTCCATGGTGCGGTTCCAGCNGCACGGTGGCCAAACCAGAGCTCGTACGGTGTAACATGATCCGGAAGCGGACCATGCGGGAGGCGGTTCCAGACCCAAGTCATGTAGGCAAAGCCCTCGAATGCGAAGGACTCCGGGAGACCGCACTCAGACCGCATGGCGCGGACCGCATCCTCCATGGTGCGGTTCCAGCACTCAGATACACCGTTCTGCTGTGGGGTAGCAGGAGCGGAGACCAGGTGAAAAATGCCGTGCTCAGCAAAGAAGGAGTCCATCTCACCGAGGAACTCGCCGCCGCGATCCGAGCGAAAGGTATGTAGCGTGTGGCGAGACTAACGCTCAGCCATCACGAGCCAGAGCCGAACCGCAAGGGTGGCATCGCTCTTCTGACGCCGACTGTAGGCCCACCGCATCCGGGTGAAGTCATCAGTCAGCGTCAGAACGTACCGGCCCCTCTCGGACAGGGACTCGACCGGGAGAGGACCGAGCAGGTCCAAATGGACCAACTCGAGGGGCCTCAGCGCTCGAGAACGCAAATCAAGGTAAGTGCACCGTTGCATCTTTCCCTGAGCGCAAAAAAGACAGTCGGTCTTGGGTGGCTTCTCAAAAGAAACCACGTCAAGACCAAGAGCGGACTGTGTCCGGATGAGCTTCGACACAGTGTTGGAGCCCACGTGACACAGACGTTGGTGAAGCAACCGCTGGTGTTCCCGGGATAGAACACTAGTGACAAAAACACCACCAGAGGAGGAGGGATAGCAAGGGGAGGAGGGCCGAGCAATGCGGTACAAATCATCTACGAATGAAGCACGCAGGACAATGCTACGGGTGTGAAGAGCAGTCACAGCCGCTGAATCAGCGGTATGCTCAACAAAGAGACCCATCAGAGTGCAGGCACGCACAGACAACAGACTGAGCTCAAGATCTGGCACAAACAGCACGTCAGAGAGATAGAGGGGGCCAGATGGACCATCAAAGTATATAACCCCAACAGCGTGGAACGGTAAGGACTGACCAGAGCCTGTACGAACATAACGGACGGTCGTGACAGTACCAAGTACCACAAAGTCACTACGACGACTCGTCATGTGGTGGGTGGCACCGGAATCGATGATCCAAGTGCCACCGGAGTCACGACTGGTGGACGTCACTGTACAACGAGCAATGGAACACTCGGCATCAGAGGGACGCTGAGCCGTCAGTGGGAAGGTACGACGTACATCACGAAGGTGAGACTCATGAATCCAGTCAGCGCAGTCAGGCCCATCATCATCACATGCGGACTGTGCGCCCCCACACGTGTCATCACGAATCACGAGGACAGACGAACAAGCAGTCTGTGACCCACTCGACGATGACAACACACTCGCACCTCCCTGAAAGCGAAGCGCCAGAAGATGACGAAGCTCGGCGATGGTGCGGTCGCGTGGGTCGGGATCACTGCTGCTCACTGGTGAGAACGCAGGAACAGCTGCAGTCGTGGTCGCCGCGCGTCTCGAGGAGTGTGCGGGCGACGTGTCGGACGCGATGCGGGTAGCATGGGCAGTCTGAAGTCCGCGAGTGATGCGCTCCCAGTCAAGCGGTTGCTGGCACTCGGTGTAGCGATGGGCACCTCCACAGTTGTAGCAGTGCACGGAACGGCCACTGCTACCACTGGATGACGAGTGCTGCTGACCCGATCCGCGCTTCCTATTCTTCTTCTTCCTCTGGGCAGCTGCTGCAACGCCCTGCGTCTGCGTGGGTGTAGACGGGGTCGAAGAGGAGGAGGAAGATGCGGTCGTGATGGAGGTAGATGAGGGTGACTGGAGGAGGGAAGATGGTGGTGAGGCGAGGATTGCTGCAGCGAGGGAAGTCTCCTGATGTGCTACTGCTGCCTCGCGGGCCGATGTCACCTGGAGGAAAAGCTGATGGGCCCAAGGGAGCAGCTGCAGGGTGGCTGAGAAAGGCTCAAGAACAGCGTCGCTGTACCGTGTGAAAATGTCGGTGTACTCCAGGCGAACTCCGAGCATGATCGTCCGAAGTGCCCACAGCTGTGTGCCCCCTGAGGTCCCCAGACGCATGTAAATACACATGGCGCGTCGCTAGTAATCCGTCGTAGGCTCCGCTGGTCCCTGACGGAGCGAGTGGAAAGCACGAATGTGTGACGCAAGCATAGCGTGCGTCTCTGCGGCCAGTAGGGACAACGCCAGATCCCAGCCTCCACGAGGATCAGCTCTGGTGCATGTGCCAGCCTCGCCGAGGAAGGGGCGGAAGTCGACGACAGTCTCACGTGGCATGGCGTAGAGAAGTCCTCGCATGGCCCGGGCTGCTGTGAGCACCTGTGCTGGATCTGTAGACTGGTATGGGCTGTGGTAGTAAGGCCACACTCCCTCGGAAGTGGTCCACACCTGAAAGAGGATCTCCCAGCAGTCAAATCCATCCTCGCTGATGTACCGAGGAGGTGGTGCCTCAAAGTCCTTTGGCTGCCGCTCCGTGGGGAGAGCAACCACAGGCTGAGGAGGGCGAGAGACGGGGAAAACTCCTGGAAGAAGGTGATCACCGGGGAAGTCAGGTGATGGTCGTATCGGGGACACAGGTGGAGGTCGGATACCCGTCTGCAACTGACGGAGGCGCTCCTGTAGAAGACGAATCTCCCGCTCCTGGGAGTCATCCTTGAAGCCTGGCATGAATGGCTCGTCATCAAGGAGGTCCGCAGGTGGTGGAGAAGCCACACCAGGAGGTGAAGCAGGCGGAGCACCTGTCACGGGCACCTGGGCCGAGTGCTGGGTGGAGGCCGCAACGCCGACAGCTCCCTCAAAAATCCGTGAAGGAGCCGTGGACTGAGCACGCAGGAGCTCAGTCAGCGTGCGGATCGCGTCAGTCTGCTCTCGCTGCAGACGACGCATCTCCTCCTGCTGACTGCGCAGGTCCGCAATGGCCTGCGAGTGAGGGCTCAATACCCCTGAAGAAGAGGAGGAGGGATCACCTGGTCCCTTGTCCTTGTCGTCGGGCGAGCTCATGTCGCCGCTCACTATGGGACGACAGGTCAAGTTTGCCGGATTTCAAAACCGTCTGCGTTTCTCGGGGAGTTGAAACGCTAGCAACGTTTGACTTTCCGAGTGAAAATTTGGCTGTAATGCTGACGTCAGCAAGTGGTTGCTGACGTCAGCACGACCTGATGACGTCAGCAATCAACAATGCTGACGTCAGCTCGTCCCCTCCTTTTTTTTTCTTGTCACGGTTCCGCCGCGTGTGGAGCCGCCTCGCGGTGGCGCGCGGCAGCTCCGTGGAAGTTGCGCAGCAGCTTCCGTCCAGCTGCTGCTGCAGCCGTGCTGTCAACTGCAGCAGCAGCTGCGTAGCTGCGTGTGCAGCGGTGGCAGCAGCGGCTGCATTGCTGCTGCTGCTGCTGCGCGCGGTGGCTGCTGCTGGTGGCTGCCGCCGCCGCGCGCTGCTGCTGGCTGCCGCAGCCGCGCGCTGCTGCTGCTGCCACTGCTGCGCAGCTGCTGCCGCCGCGACTGCCGCTGCTGCTGCTGTGCCGCTGCCGCTGCTGCGCTGCTGCTGCCGACGCTGCTGCTGCCGCCGCTGCTGCCACGCTGCTGCTGCGGCCGCTGCTGCTGCGCTGCTGCCGCCGCCGCCTCTGCTGCTGCTGCTCTGCTGTTGCGGCTGTGGGAGGGTGGCTGCACGCACCGCAGCCGCCACACACCTCTGCGTGGCGGTAGACGCCGCTGCTGCTGCCTCTGCAGCTGCGATCTCACGTGGTGGGTGGAGTACGTTGACGGCAACTGGCCGTCTCCAACAGATCCCAGAAAACTCTGCTGCAGCGGTGACTCTCACTGCTGCTGCTCTGCTACGTATCTGCTGCGCAGCTCAGTGAGAACTGTCTCACTGCTCTGATACCATGAGAACCTGCGTAGAAGCTTCCTAGCAACACGGCCGCTGACCGGGCGTCAGTGCCTGGTCAGACGGTGACGACAGTCACAGGTCGTACACACAACGGCAAGGGTTTGGCTAGGAGACACAAGGCAAAGTGTCAGAATGCTTCAATATAGCATATGCAGAGAGAAATGACAACTGACAGGTCCAAGGCATAAATACCTGCCGCGGCGCACGGCGGGTGTCGCACGCGGCAGTCCAAGAGCTGTCCAAAAACCGGCCAAAAACCACTGTTTTGGCCGTAACTCTGCGCACATATGTCAGAATCCTACGCCGTCTGAACCTAGACGTTTAGAATCAAAAGACGAACGCAGCGACTGGTCACATGCATGCATCCATCTACCGACAGTGAGAATACAATGCAAAAACATGCAAGTAGGCCTCATGGCCAGTCCGCCGAAAGGCGCCTGCTAGACGTAGAAGGCACAGCAAAGAGTCCCGGTGGCATCTGGGGCTGTGGAACAGTGGTCGGTCAGCTCCAAGCAGGTAGTCCGTCGCCTATCGTCGCGCTGGTGTCACCAGGGCCGCCTGCCTCAGGGATCTGCACGAGTATGGACACGGCCGAGTGGTCACAGTAAACTGTACAGGAACGGCACAAAGCACAACACCTGCATGTGTGTGTTCCCGTGTGCCTGCGTGTGCGTTCCTTGCGTGCCTGCGTGCGTGTGTGCCTGCGTGCGTGCGTGCGTGCTTCATGCCTGCATGACTTCATGCGTGCGTGTGTGCGTTCGTGCATGCGTGCGTACTTGCGTGCGTGCGTGCGTACGTGCGTGCATGCGTGCGTGCGTGCGTGCATGTGTGCGTGCATGCGTGTGTGCGTGCGTGCGTCCGTGCGTGCATGCGTGCGTGCGTGCGTATGTGCGTGTGTGCATGCGTGCG
>SZWC01008004.1:0-37558 GCA_023375785.1 Penium margaritaceum
CCTGGCTGATCATTGCGTTGTCCATACCTCCAAGTACTGCTGCACCAGCATGCGCACCACCACTACCACGGCTTCCAGCAGAAGAAGCAGCAGCAGCGGCGGCGGCAGCGGCAGCGGCAGCAGCTGCAGCAGCAGCGGCAGCAGCAGCACCAGCAGTAGCAACCCGGGACTCCCTCTCTCCACCGTGGTAGAGGCAGCCGTGCATCACAGCAGCCTCCGCCGACATATTCTGTGGGACTTGCTGCTCCATGCTGCTGCCGCCATTGCTGGTGTCGTGGCTACCATGGCTGCTGCTGCAGATGGTCATCGTGGCGGCCAAATGGGTCGATGCCCCTTGCTCACATGGCTTCCCTGCCTTACCCTCTTGCACTGGGTTCCGCAGAAATGCTCCTCCTCCACGCACCGACTCCTGCATCAAAGGGCACTGCTGCTGCTGCTGCTGCTGCTGCTCCTGCTGCTGCTGCTGCTGCTGCTGCTGCTGCTGCCGCTGCTGATGCTGCTGCTGCTGCTGCTGCTGCTGCTGCTGCTGCTGCTGCTGCTGCTGATGCTGATGCTGATGCTGCTGCTCCTGCTCCTGCTGCTGCTGCTGCTGCTGCTGCTGCTGCTGCTGCTGCTGCTGCTGCTGCTGTTGCTCCTGGTGTTGCTGTTGGTGGTGGTGCTGTTGCTGCTCCTGCTGCTGCTGCTGCTGCTGCTTCTGCTGCTGCTGCTGCTGCTGCTGCTCCTGCTGGTCATGGTGGCGGTGCTGATTGTGCTCGTCAGACCTAGGATGGCTTTGCTCTCCTCCCATAGTTTGCCATAGCCTACCCTTAACATCTAACGCCACGTGCCGCCAGCGGCTTCTCTCTCGCTCCCTCTCCGCCCTTGCTGCGTAGCGCAGAGCACCTATCGCTTGCTCCTCCTCACTATCACTGACCCTCTGAGCATGTTCAGCCACGCCTCCGCCCTGCCCCTCCTTCCTTACCCAGTCCCCTTCTCTCTCCTCCCTCCGCTCTTCCTCCGCATCCTCATCCTCGCTCATGCATATAACTCTGCTCCTCAGCCTCCTACGAGCCACAAGGCGAGTCGCCCTTCCCTGGCAGGACACTTTCTGTGAGGATGAGGAGAGAGAGAAGGGAGGAGCCTTCTCCCTCTCCTCATCCTCCTCCCAGCTACTCTCGTTGAAAGGTGATTCGACATCATGCATTGTCGCAGCGCCTTCCTTCCTCTTCTTTTGAGCCAAGCTTTCCTCGTCCTCTCCCACCCGCCTGCGCTTGCGCCCCCTCCTTCCTCCGCCTTTGCCGAACAGTGCATCTGCCATCCCCCAACCACTTGATTTTCTACCACGGCCCCTCCCTGCCCCTCTCCCTCGCACACCACCTCTTCCCCTGCTCACTCCTCTTCCTCCTCTCCCTCCCCTCATGCTTCTTCCCCTACCTCTTCCCCTTCCTCTACCCCTGACTCCTCCCCTGCCTCTACCCCGGCCCCTTTCTCGACCTCTTCCCTTGCCCACTTCTCTATCTTCATCTTTTCCTCCGTCTTCTTGTTCATCTTCTTCTTCATTTTCTTCCTCATATTCCTCAACTTCTTCGTCCTCTTCGGTTTCTTCGTCTCCATCCTCCCCTTCTTCGTCTTCTATGGAAAAAGGCACGTCCCTTGCTCTTTTTGCACTTCCTCGGAAGGGCTGTTCGTCCGCTACGGTCTCTGAAGAATCCTTGGGACGCAAGGGAAGATCTCTCCACAAGGGCTCCGAGGCCGTAATCGCCGCGTCTATCTCCATCTCTCCCTCCCTCGAGAAGATCCCGTCTGTGATGGGGTACACCACCTGCCTCTCCCCCGTCCTGTGCGCCAGCNCCTCGACCCTCTCAAACGACCCCAAGGAGTAGAAGAGGGTACGGGGGTCACCACCAAAGGGGCGCCGGTCGCGGTCGTCGTCGAGACGGAATACGGCGCTGTCCCCCAACCGCCTGCTGTTCCAGCCGAGCATGCTCTCAAGCGTGCGGCGCCATTCCCTGCCGCACACGACGCACTTGAGCTCCTGCGGCCGCCGAAGCCACTGCACCTTCACCCACACCTGCCCCTGCGAGTGGCCCCTTGTTATCTCCTGCAGTTGCAGATGCATCCGCCACCACCCACGAGGGAAGGAAGATGAAAACAAAAACAAAAAACCTCTTCCACCACCCACCGCCACAACATAGCACGTACAAGAAGCACTCTGGCAACGACTCCCGGTTCTGATGTCCCCACATCAACAACCGCCCCCCCCTCTTCAGTCAGCCTGCCCCATCATGGGCCGCCCCACATCACAGCCGGAGACTTCCTCACACAACAGCATGCCCAAGTGTTCTTCTTCCCCAAACCCCAGCATGCGCTGGGGCATGGGGATGCACGACGCCAGACTACGACTCTCAACGAGTGTGTACTCCGCAAGAGAACACGAGCTTTGCCACTTCTTGACCCACAGGAACAAGTTGTCTCTCCCTTTCACAATGCTCTCTCTGGGCCACACAAACTTATCCCAAATTGTCTCCGCGCATGCAACTCCAAACCTAGGAGACTTACCCTGACAAAGGCGACAGAAGGGCGAAACCTGGCCCCCAGTGATCTGACCAACACAGCATCTCCCTGCATTAGGACGAGGAAAGTCGAGCACGAAGTGAGAAAACCATAGGAAGATTCAGTTGTGACGCATCGACTTGCATGCATTGATGTGTTCACTCCTGGCCAAATCTCATAGCCTGAAAATCTGATACCATTTTGGAAGAATGTGATATCAATATTCTATGTGTTACTATGACATTGAAATAATCGTGATTTGTTGTTAATCACATTTAAACAGTGTGATATTGCGCTTTTGTTCGCTCTTGGAAATTTTAAATGTGTACCCTTGAGTCGAACAAGTGTAGCCAGTACAACCATCACCTATGCAACCTAAGCAAGCTAGAGCAACCGAACCTTCAAGTGCCTATGAAATGACATGCATGTAAAGACAAACAATACTCACGGTATTCACTAGCAGATTGCGCACACGAAATGTTGGGAACCACTCAATGCCTTGCTTTACTCGAACTGCTTCGCCAACAGGAGCGGCGAAGTTTTGATCAGCACCACACCCAGGAGTTGCTTCTATGGAGACATCCACCTCATCATCCTCCACGTGCTCCTCCATGTCTGCACGGTGGGCTCGCACGCGGAAACATTCCTGCACATGTCCACACGTCGACTTGAGCACCCTTGGTCAGAATGCTTCAAGTTGAAGAGAGTGCTACAAGGTTCATGAGGAGTGTGTGCTCTTCACTTCACGTGTACGCAGAATCTCGACACGTGTGAATAGGACGAATTCGAATGACTTCCCTCTACGTGGACAAACAAGCTCATCCAACTTTGTTCCCGGGGAGCAATGATCCTCGATAGTTGTGCAAGGCTTGAGGGCCGACCTTGGTGGGTAAGGTGATTGAATGCACCTAGCTGACGTTCAAGTCAACTCGTACATGGCCGTGCTGCCTACCATTCCACTTTGTACCGGATAGAAAAGGCCCTATGGACATGCAGGCGCTGCATCATCTCAAGACACTACGGACCAAGGCAATAGATACACCTTATGCACCTTAGAAGCAACAATTATGAAGTCCCTCACCCCCATGCATCGTGGATTGTGTATTATGTGTCATTCAACCTCGAACATCATTATTTCCGAAGGACATGGTGGTAATGGTGGTCTATTGTGGATATCAATGTCCAACCAGAGAGCAACAGGGGCCCATCCCAAACCTATTGTGTGACCTCATCCTCAAGCGACAATGCCAGTTTAAAATCCTTTTTAACGTGGTGAGGGTCATCCAAATCAGATGTCAAATGATTCTTAGGGAACGAAATCAATTTCACCTAGGCAAAGGGCCACTACTACCATTGCAGAGGAAGGACAGCATGAATGACTTGGTGTTCAAGTCCACACACTTTCCAAGCTTTGGTGAAGAAGGATTCATGTAACACTTACTTGTTGCAGGCTTTCTCACACAGATCTCTCACACATGGGTCAACTCAGCATCACATTGTCCAAAGTTAAACAATTCATCCAGTCAAGGATGCATTGGTAGACCCAATGCATACCAACTTGGTATGCATCGAGTTGGCAAAGTTTGAGGCACTTTTCTTTGAACTTCGCTAGTTTGTTGGTGTGGGTTCACCAAGCAAATCATTGGGGGGTTCCATTGACGCTTGCAAGGCTGCTAGATGGTTGCAATCAAGGTACCCCAGTGAACTTTGATTTCAACGATTGAGTTGTGCCATAATTTTTTCGACGAATGTTTTTGCGTTATGTAATTATTTTGGGGGTATTTTTGAAATTGACGGAAAAGGGGGGTCGATCGTTAAATTCGACGAACTGAGGTATGTTGATATTTTCTCCGAAGAATCAGCCCAAATGGTTTTCTTCTCGCTCTCGCGTTCGACTCTGTTCGAACGCGAGAGCGAGGAGGATGACCATTCGGCAATTCGAATGGTCGTACGCGCGTTGCGCTCGCGTTTGTCGCTCCACAGAACGACAAACGCGAGGTGGGGAGCGTTCCGTGGCCTCGACAGCCACCGGAATGCAGCCCCGCGTGTTCGAACGACGTCGAATACGTAAAATTAAAAAAGAAATATCTTGATGCAGGACATAATTGACCGAGGTCCCGGTTCCGAAGTAGGTAAAGGCATAAGGGTAGGCAGTTCAATTTGACAAAACAATTTTGGAATTATTTTGGTGGTACTTTTGAATTCGACGAAAGACCTTTTTCGACGAAATTCGACCATGAAAAAAATAGTTATCATCGAAATCAAAGTTCACTGGGGTACATAGTACAAGGACGAAGTCCTTCGAGCTATTGTCGTGGCTTGGATGTAACGGATTCGATAGAATCCTTGGCCAACTAGGCCAAAACCACGATGCTTGAGGATCTCCGACCCTCAAGACATCCCGTCTCACCACCCACAGTCCCAGGTAACCACGCTCGAGCCATGTGACTCCTTCAACTGGTCGGCGTGGCACTGCCACGCTACACTGGGGGACAAGTTGAGAACCGCCAACCTCGATTACTTCAGAGCAGAAACGAAAAAAAAAGGTGAAAAAGAGGTTGATCCTATCCTAATGAGGGTAGACTCCTAGGTTGGTTACCAGGGATCGAGCCCAATGCTGTGCAATCCCCCTTCATTTGAGTCCACATGTGAACAGTTCGCCACGGTTTGAGTCCAGATGCAGACGATTCGCCTTGGTAGTCCACTTGGGGAGGGCCTGAGTGCCAGTAAAATGGCAAAGGTAAGGAGTCCTTTCCAAGGAAAACAAAAAAGGTTCATGTCTTGTCGTGGAAAAAAAACAAGGCGGTAGGCATTGTAGCATTGGTCGCAGCAGTGGTCCATGTAAGTTTTCTAGACAAGCAATGGCTAAGAGGGCGGCCTCTGTACCATGGGTGGTGGGTTGTGTTTCAGCAAGAGTCAATCAATCTAGCACGCTAGAGCTAGGCATGTTATGGCCACCCCCCACGATGACATTGGGTTCGATGTCCTCGGACCAAAACATTATCGTCAAGCTGCTCCAAGTGAACCTTGCAAAACATTGAACATGCATGCAGGCAACATCTCCATGTCTTCAAAAACCCCTCGATGGAGAGGTATGTGATACGTGCACATTGGGTTTGATTTCCTCGGACCAAAACATTATCGTCAAGCTGTTCCAAGTGAACCTTACAAAACATTGAACATGCATGCAGGCAATATCTCCATGTCTTCAAAAACCCCTAGATGGAGAGGTATGTGACACCTGCATAGGAGGTTTGTGCGACATTTGCGGGGAGTTTGGAAAACCCCACACATTCAGTGGAAACTTGTCAAGCCCCACTACCGTAGGGCTCGAAAGGCGCCCACGGAAAATCAAATCCCAAATCTCTTGTTCTTGTTAAGGGATACGATTGTTCAAAGTCTATTCTTTCACACAGAAGGTTCAACATCTACATTGATGTGTTCATCTACTTTTCCTCAGCTAGCAGCCGGAATTCCTAAGTTCCCCTCATGATCAAGGGGCTCCAGCCGCTTGACGATCACCGATGGAAGTTGGTGATCGTCAACATCGCCAGTCGGCACTCACAAAGCGATTCATCGACAGCTGATGAGGTGTTCAATCAGCGACTTTTCTCACTAATCGTCAATTGTGCGAATACCAACCCTTTTTCCGTGCGGTCGAGACCGCATGCTACGACTCTACATGGAGAAGGATTGGGCACGTGGGTCTTTCTAGTAGATGCTAGACAAATGAGAGTCAAACTTTGCATTTAATAGATATCCAAGAAATTTTGCCTCTTTTTTTGCAAGACATTGACGGCCATGGTACTAGCAGTGATGGGGATTGCAAAGTTCTCATACAAAGATACATCTTCGGTCAAACTTCTCTCGGACTTGAACCAGCGAACACGTTCCTCGTAGCCCTGCCTGTAAAATGAAATGTAGACACATGGACACCCATGAACATCCATGACCAATGGACGGGCAACCTCAGCAACGAGCTTCTCAAGCCGGTCGCTAGGGATGCCCTTGGTCTTAAACTGAACTTGGTTTTGGGACCAAAACCGAGTGCATCAGTGCAAGACCAGAGTCTACTTTTCTCCATCGAGACTGGCTTTCTGCCAGCGCACAGTTGCCATACAGCCACCATGGCCGCCCTTACAGCCTCTGCCGCTCTTGTCGCGCCTGCGGCACTGACGTCTTCTTGTCTCCCTATGGCATTGACATCTTCCCTGAAGGTGTCTTCCCTGAAGGCGTCTCCCGTGGCCAAGCCCGCACAGTTTGCCGTCTCTAATGGCAGCCGTGTGTCGTGCATGAAGGTGTGGAACCTTATCAACAACCCCAAGTTCGAGACGCTGCCGTACCTGTGTGTGATGACGAACTCCATCATCTCGAAGTAGATCAACTACATGCTGAAGAATGGTTGGGTTCCCTGCTTGGAATTCGATGCTAGCAGCGTCGTCTACCGCGAGAACTCTGGTGCTGGCTACTATGACAGCCGCTACTGGACAATGTGGAAGCTCCCCCTCTTCACCTGCACAGACGCTTTCCAGTGCTGCGCGAGCTGAAGGAGTGCAAAAACGCCTTCCCCCATTGCTACATCCGCATCCTCGACTTTGACAACATCAAGTAAGTGCAGTCCACCAGCTTCATCGCCTACAAGCCATAGAATGGTCTTTGATTCCCCGTGTGTTGGAGGCACGGTTTTGCATGCTAAGCGCGCGTACTGTGTTGCATACAACCACCAATTTGTTGACAAAACCGAGCCAAAAAAACAAACCAAATCAAATTCATTGCTCACACAGGAGATATCACTTGACCTCAATTCCGTTGGGGAGGGGAGGTCCCAAGCTCAAATCCATTGCCGGTAAGACCAGCCTCTGTAGTGGGTGGCTACTATTCTTGCACCCTTGCTGCTCGGGATGGCACCGGTCTCCTAGCTTATTCATCTGCTAAAAGGATTGAATGAGAAAAACAAAACCAAATCAACACCGGAACAAAATTGAAGTTGGTTTCGGTTCTGTTTCGGTTTCCCAAGAACCAAAACCGAATTGTCTGATACCTTACACTTTAAAGACTTTGATTTCGGTTCTTTTGCAGAAAATGACCAATATTGACCAAAACCGACCCAAACCAACCTAAAATCCACCTAAAACTCACACAAACTAACCAAAACTGACCGAAATCGACCTGAAGCCGAAACCAAACCCCTTTGGTAAGGTTTTGGTTCTGGGCTAGAGGTAAAGTTGGACCTTTGCAAAAAACAAAAAAAACAGAAAACCGAAACCAAGAACTGAAAATCGAAAGACCAAAATGCCATCCCTACCAGTCGCACATGTTTTTGGTAAACAGAACCAGTCATTGACTGGGTTGTTAGAATTTGAGTGGCCCTCATTTTTCGGTAGAGTTCGAGTCAAGGATTGAGTGTAGTCCCCACCGGGCAATACGAGTCGAGTTCCACGCATCCGGTGGGCGGCTCAAATTCGGTTTCACTCAAATTGTATGAGTTTACCTAGTGCGAGACGAGCTCAGAGCGAGTGAGGTCAGCTAATAGCATTAACCTTGGGTACACTGTGCACCTAGGGTTTAAAGTCAATCATCCCTTCATGTGCATCATGTACATGAAAGGATGATTGGCTTTTATGCAAGCGTGTTTACGTGGTGAATTTGTCGCATGTCTTCTTTCCCTGTGGACAACCTCCACGGAATGGAGAGGCACTTCGTCTCATCGCCAAATAGCAACGGAAGTTACTGGTCGTAAGCCGTCTTCTACTGCGGCAAACCCTCGTCCCGATCGAGGACTCTCAGAGCCGTGATCGGCAAGGCCATCAAACAATGACTTTTGTTTCCAATTATCAATCGGTCACCTAGACCATGGCCCTCAATTCCATGCTCAATCACCAACGCATGCTACAATCGGGCATGGAAATAGGGGTAGGCGTATGGGTTCCATTCGCACGATGTGTGGGGAGTTTGGTGTTTTCGCGGGAGTTGCTAGTTGGATGGTTGATTTTCCCAAGAGAATTGTCGGTGCTCTGTGGAGGCCCTGGATCGTTGGGCCGAGCGGGTGGTGTCAGCCCTAGCCCAATGCATCTCTATCACTAGATCTGGAGCCAGTGTGCCGCCATCCACATCATCATCACCACCACCCACCCTTGGGCGCTGACCCCGTCCCCGCCAGAGGTTGTGCCAATCGCGCGACACAAGCACATGCACAAAGCCCTCGCCCTCTCTGATCTTTGTGGTGTTGAGCTCACCTTTGCGGGTGCATAGTTTGCACATCCACCGTACACTGCCATAGGTGGCCACCATTTCTATACCAAGTCGATGTGCCGGTGTGCCAACGTTCCATGTACTTTCATTTATGAAAGTACATGAAACTGTTTTCCCGAAACAATGAAAAAGTAAATAAGCAAAATAAAATGAAATGGTGGAAGATAATTATCCCCATGCACCCTAGTTGATTGAGTGCAACGCTTGCACATATGAGAGGCACTCATGGTGTTTTACAATGTTTGGGCTATTTGACCCGATAAAGAAAGGGGTGAATTCAAGAAGATAAGATAAGTTTTTGGGTTATGTAAGACGACCTACGAGGTTTGAGAACAATATGACTTTTCAAAGTTTTGTTTCTTGAATGAAGCTGTACCATACGGCGCATGTGCCGAGTAAAATGTCAATATTCTTGTGCAATATTAACATAGAATGGTAGAGATCAACAGACTTTGCTTTGTGAAGAAAAATTCGCACTTACACATGACAACTGTAAGCAGTTTATTTGTCCAAAAACAATGACTTCCGAAGTAGCGCTTTGGAGGTATTCTGTCATGCAAGTTGTCAGCTCTTCTGTGGAAAGTTTGCTTACAGGGGTTAATGATCTTAGGGATAATGACTTCATCTGACACGAGAGTGTCAAAAGAGAGGAACGTAACCATGTTCTGTCCAAGCTTCACAATCTCTGTACATGACGTGAGAACGTTTCTCTAGTGGAGGGCTTCTTGTTGCTTGACAACTCGAACAGTGCTCTGCATCCCCTTGAAGTGCGCTAGAGCTAGTCCATACCGGCTCTGACAATCTATCCAAGTCGTTATCCCAAAAAAGCCTCACTTGCCAATGGTTAAAGAGCCTATGGTGTTGGTGGAGGGGGCAGGCGGTGGGGCGTGAGGGTTGGGGGGGGGGGGGGGGGGGGGGGGGTTGTCACTAACCATGGCAGGAAGGTTGTGGCTGTTGTTTCCAAGTCACTTCAGCCCGTTGTTGCCTCAAATTTTTAATGGGCGCGCTCTCTGTGCACAGGGTGGACTTCGAAAGCAAAGAAGAGTTTCCACTCTCCTCAATGAGTACGGGTTGTGAACATTCGTCACTCTAAACCTCTGCTCGCCTGCTCTGCGCCTCAGCTCTCCAGGCTGGTGTCGGCGCGGCAAGCCAGACTTGGCCAGAGTTGGCTGGCTGACTGAGCCTCACAGTGGGCGGACAGAAACTCCTCTCAGCATGCGGAGGCGAGGGCCAGATGGCAGAGGCTTGCCTGGCGACCGCGGCTCTTCTATCGGCCAGACCAGCAGGCCACAGCAAGTCGTGCTGGTGCCAGCACAGAGAGACAGGAGTTGGCTATCTTGAACCTCCGCTCCAGTGAGGGCAGGGTGCTCACGTGGCCTTGCGTGCAGGGCTGGACAACTTGAGCAGCCTGTGCCTTGGTATCACGACCCGAGAGTGCGTCTACCAGTAAGCTATAGTGCCAGATGTGGAAGAAAAAAATGTAGGGTTTCTTAGGGTTTCTTAACGAAGGGTTTCTTATGCAACCGACGAGAACTCTCCGCGCCGCAACGCAAACCCTCGCAGCTACTCGTCGGCTCCAGGAAACGTGTTCCGCAAGCAAGAGCAGGCTTCGAGGAGGATAAGAGTGAATGGTGATGATGACAGGTGGCATTAAGGTATGACTGACGGGAATGACGTGGCGGGTGCGTTCAATCTCCAATGACCACTACAATCTCAGCGTCGCACGTGAGCGGATAATTCCGCCTCCATCACCACGACCGCTGCATTACGTGTCCATCTCTGAGGAGAGACGGGGTTGCGTTGAAATCAGATCGTAAGGTGACGAGATGTGTGTCCGGTTGTCCGCTGCTTCGCAATCGCAAGTTTTACCTGCAACTGATGTCCCTTCATCCCTTGATTCCTGCGTCAGGGTGCTATACGCATACGAGCGGGGCAGAAGATGACAGGTGGCGTTGAGCGCAGACAATTGGCGGAAACCTCCGCATCTCCCCATCCTCGCTGTTTCCCCCGACACACACAGGCACGAAGCAAACGGGCGACTTTCTAAGTCGCCCCCATTCTCCCTCGACCATGTCTGAGACGCCCCCATTCTGAGAAAAATAACTACGTCGCCCCCATTCGGAAAAGTCGTAACCAGGTCGCCCCCACTTTTGGTGCTCCGGGGAGTTATGGCTACGATGCCCAGTATGGATGAAATCTTATCGACGTCTTGCCCCCACTGCCAAAAAATTCTGGCTAAGTCACTCCCATTAATGGGGGTGACGTAGCCATAATTCTCAGAATGGGGGCAAGTTGGAAAACTAATAAAATGGGGGCGACCTAGCCATAAGTTTTTCAAATGGGTGCGACCTAGCCATTTTTCTCAGAATGGGGACATCTCAGACATGGTCGGTCGAAAATGGGGGCGATCTGGGAATTGGTCAGAAGCAAACCCGGGGTGGAGTTCCCAATTGCGCCTGTTTCAGAAGAAACATAATTTATGTTCCCATTTCTCCTCATGTTCTCCTGCTCTAGCCACTACCTTAAAGAAATAAATGTTATGCTGACCTATTCTAACAAGGGAAACGTATGTTACTACAAGGGGAACTTGGGTGGTTCACAAGGATGAGGTGCAGAGCACAAGCTAATTCAAAGAAATGAAGAAATCAGATTATTTTTATTCAATAGTGAGTCTACCTTGATGACACATGTCGAAAAGTCGTGCGCATTAATACAATGACAAGAATCTCAAAATTATGAGCGCCACATCTTCAGCGCTCAAATCGAGCATCGCATGCAAGTTTGTGTTGTGAGTGGTCGATTCAAGCAACTTCTCCCATTAGTCAATGGGGTTTTGAGAATGTTGAGGCGCGGTTTTACAAAACTCTAGCGTCGAAAAAAAATCAACTAAACAACATTGAAACTTCTTGTTGAAGTGCGGTGGACCATGAATGTGAGGAAAGAAATGCCCACTCACGGAGTCTAGGGACTCGTTTACCTCTGTGTCAGAACACTTCTCCCACTCCTTTCTATTATGCCGAACAAAGAGTACATGGTGAATAGGTAGAAGTTGTGAGGCAGAACACGGTTTGAGAATTTGGGACACTTAAACAATTTATAGTTAGAAGTAAGAGTACTCCAAAGACAACTGTCGAAATGACTGAACACATGTATACAAGTGTCGAGTTATAAATTAGGACTAGTTGGAGTCATTGAATCAATTGCCGAGCAGCGCATGTGGATTCACGTTGTGACTGGTCCAATCCAAAGCTTTGCCGAGGAATCGGGGGGCTTCGAAGATCGACGACGAAGATGGGAGATGCTTCTTTATAAATGTCATTGTATCTTGATGCATCAAGAAGTCCAGAGAAAAGTCGTGATACTTTTGTTGATGATTCTCAAAAGTGGTCAATTTGTCAAGAGGTGCAAGAAGAATTACCAAAGGGCAAGGGCAGTTGGCCGAATCGCCCTCGACTGTCGGAGTGAAAATTGACGTCTTGAAGCGCGGTGGGCTATTTGTTTTATCACAAAAATGTCCACTCGGAAAGATTAGGGACTCGTGTATGTTTGGTACCTGACACTTCTCCCCCTTTTAGCCGCGATGTCCTCAGCACGTGTACAGATGATGTTTTATCGCCGTCCCGGTGACGAAGATGATACCCGTCGATTAGATGATCAACGTCACAGAGGTTGTCATAGGGTTCCCATGGTTGTTTCTAAACAACATCGCTCCTTGTGTCTTTACAAGCGTCTGCCATGTTTCGTCAGAGATGGTGAAGAAATTCCGGCGTTAGATGTCGACCACGGGAATGTTGCTTTGGCTGTGAAGTCCGGCTCGTGTGACAGGAAGTTTTCCATACACCACTTCAAACAAAATCTTACCCAGTTTGGTGGACGTCGTTGAGTTTTATGCGAGTTTGGTGGGGGGAATTCAACTACCCAATCCGATCAGTGTGGCTCGCATAATGTTCGCAAAAGTTGTTCAAGCATTAGGTTGGTCCGTTTGGTTCAGCCGTTGGTTTGAAAATGGAACACCGTAAAAAGCTAGATCCGACTCCCGTAATGAGTCATCACTTAACGCCAAAAACGACTGGTAGATCGACCGTCTCTTTCACTCGTGATGGTTCTCGGCACGCCGTGTAGCCGTGCGATGTTGTTTAGAAACAACCATGTTGTTTCTTTGGCAAAGACGGTGGTCGTCATCAGAATAAAGTGAGTCATCTTATAAAACCTATCAACAACCACAGTAATTGCGTCATATCTCTCGGGTGTGATCAGTAACCTAGTGACAAAGTGTATGGAGATTTTAGTCCACGGTTCCGTTGGAATGGGGAGCGGTTGCAGAAGTCCGGGTGGCTGTGTGCGTCAAGATTTTTATCGCTGACACATGTCATAGGATTTGCAAAAGTTGGCCATGTTGGTTTGCATCTTGTCTCACGATTAGTGCTTCGCGAGGTTCTTTTGTGTCCTGTCCTCTCCAAAATGTCCACTTGGACCGTTGTCATGGCACTCCTTCAGTAGCATGTAGCAGAGCTCAGAGTTCAGAGGTATAACCACTTGGCGAGTGAATCGTCGTCTGTGTAGGATGTGTCGTGCCAGAACTTGGACTTGTCGTATCTGCCGTGTTGGACGTAGCCATGTGTCAATAGTTTCTCTAGATATGGATCTCATTGTATTTGAAGCTTCTTTGCCCCATCCATTAAGTCTAGCCGATGGCTGAGCGCATCTATAGGGTTGGCTTTACCCGGCAGGAACTCAATATCATAGTTGAACCCGGATTTGAGAAACTCCATCCATCGGGTCTCACGTCGACTAAGGTTCAATTACGTCTTCAAATGTTTTAGTGTGTGATGGTCAGTGCGTACGATGCATTTGTGGCATTCAAGATAGCACCGCCAAGTCTTACATGAGTGTATGATCGCTAGCATCTCCTTCTCGTGTACGGCGTAATTGAGTTTTGGTTCGTATAGCTTTCGCCATATCTACACAACCAGTTGCTCTCCCCTACCATGATCTTGTAAGAGAATGATGCCGATGGCTCGATCGAAGGCACCCGTAGCCATGATGTAGTAGAGCGTTGGATTGGTTAACCGTACGGCTGGTGCCGAGGTCAGAGCATTCCAGAAAGCGGTGAATGCTTCTTGTTTGTTGTCTCTCTACCGCCACTCGTTTTCTTTTCGAGTGAGAGCATAGAGAGGCGCGGACACCCGGGCATAATCCCATACACAAGGGCGATAACAATTGCTTAAGCCGAGGAAAAGTTAGCGTTGGCCAATCAGCGACTGCTGCCATTTTTTATCCATGGTGATCCGTCCGTCGTTGATGACGTGACCCAAAAACTCGATCGAACAACGACCGAAGTTGCACTTTGAGAGTTGTGCAAAAAATGTCTCTCTTTGTAAAACTTCTAGAACTTTTTGGAGATGTCCATCACGTTCCTCCGGGGTGTGGTTGTATACTAGAATGTCACCAAGATGTACCACGATAAAATCATTCAGGTATGGGCGAAAAATGTTGTTTATCACTGACAAGAATGTCGTTGGGGTATTTGTGAGTTCAAACAGCATGATTGTGAACTCAAAATGCGTGTAGTGGGTTTGGAACACCATTTTCCTGATGTCAGTGTTTGCCACGAGGATTTGGTGAAAACTAGGGCGTAGGTCGATTTTGGTGAACATTTGAGCTCCTTAGAGTTGGTCACAAAGTTTGTCGGCATGGAAGAGAGGGTAGCGGTTCTTGATGGTAGCATCGTTTAGTGCCCAGTAATTTACGCACATCAGTATGGGTCTAGTTTTCATTTACATGAATAGTGTTGGTGCAACGTATGGTGATGTGGATGGGTGGATGAACCCTTGCTTGAGCATCTCATGGAGTTGCTTTTTTCAGCTCGGTGAGCTCATGGTCGCTTATCCGATAAGCTTCTCGAACCGTGGGTCCGATTTCTAGTTTCACTTTGATGTGATGGTCGACTTGGCATTGAGGTGGTAAGGATTTGAGGAGTTTGTTGGGGAAGACGTCCGTAAACTCTTGTATGAGAGGCGCAGACGCCTCAGGAACCATCGTGAACTTTGTTGATGACGATGAGGCCGATGATGCTGATGAGGCTGATGAGGCCGATGCGTTAGCTGCTCCCACTTTTGCGTCCTCTCTTGGCTCAAGATGTACGAGCCATGCATGAGCTCCTCATTCTATACAGTTCTTGGTCATGTTGAGCGGCATAGGCCACACAAGTTGTCACTTTTAGTCACTATAGTTTCCTTTGCTGCTTCCACCTCTACCGCTTCCCACCTTGTCTTCCGTCCCACGTGTGAAAGTTGTCATTTGGCACCATTGATTTCCACATAGAAGTCGCCAATGTTCATTGTCGACCTACAGATTTTGCTGGTACATGAAATCGCATTCGAGAATGATTTGTGATCACTCATTAGACATGACCTCTAGATCGTTACATCCTGCAAGTCTCCCACTAGCAGTTGTAGTGGTTCTCAGACTCTACGTATCTGCAATCTTTCGTCGACAATCTTTCTTTCAAAAAATATTGTTTTGGTATGTAAACCCTACTTTCAAACCATGTCATTGCTTACAAAACCGTAAGAGGTCCCTCCATCCAATAGTGCCAATACCGGTCTACAACTCGTGCAACCTCCGGATTGCACTTTTAGTAGTATCGCCGGTTGGTCGTTCTCGTACCCCTCGTGGAACTTAGTAATATAAAAAACCCTCTGCAGTGTTATGAGCCATTTAGATGGACAATCGTTTGGCGCAGATCGCTCCTCTCAGACAAGAGTCATGCCTTTCACTCCCGCCCCTTGCCGTTCCCTAACTCGATTTCCTGTGACTTCCCCCTCCCTTTTTGGCCTACTGCTTGCTTTGGCAGTTTTGAGCGACATGTCGGACGTTTTCGCAGTAATAGTAGATGCGCGTGTCTCTGTTATTGAGGCCGTTTTAGTGTAACCAGAGTTCATTGGGGATAACATATGCAGCAGTGATGATCTTGTGGAATCTTGACGTGTGCTCTGCCACACGGGACTATTGATAGAGACACTGGAATTTGTACCGAGCGTCAAACTTCTCCTTAAATTGTTCGAAACTTTCAAGCACAATGCACGAGAATTTGTTCCAATTGGTTGGTGGCATCAGCACGTCTTGCCATTGCGTATTGATCTGCTCTAAGGGTAGAACGCCTTCCGTTAACAATTTGAGATGGGTGTCTTTGGCCAGTGATGAGGTCCACTTAGTCTCATGCTGTTGTTGGATGGCTTTGAGGTCGGACCACTAACTTAATGCCATGCCACGTTGTAGCATGGTCGCGAGGTCCATTTTATATTGATCGTCGTTGACCCTAGCAACGGTGACGTACACCTCCTAGCTCGTCACCCACGTCTGCATCATTGGTCCCTTAGAATCTTCAAGATTGAACGGTTCAGGATGGGCCTGACAAATCTTGGGTTTGTTCAAGAGTTGGGTGTTTCTGTGGATGAGAACTGCCTTTCGTGCACTTGCATTGCAAAGAGCCTCAATCACGGCATTGAGTTATTAGAGCTAATGAATGTTGACTTCCCCGAGAAAAGAGATGCGGTTTTCTAGTTCCTCGTTGATCCCTGTGTGTCGTCCAGTGCCACCTGTTGTTCGTGCTATAGACATTGAGGTTGTCGGTAGGGGTAGCTGGCTTACTGCTATTGGATCCATGGCTCGGTTGGCCTTCGGAATCGCCGGGACTGACCCAGAATTTGCTGCCGCTTTAGGGTTTGCGTGCATAGTCACATTCTTCTCCTCCATTGCCAAATTCGTCGCTGAAGACTCGCTGCTGGTCATCAGATGCACTCGCTTGTTTCACGTTTTAGTCACGAATTTTGCGATGTCTTGATGTGCGAGATGCACTCACGGCTTTTGCAAGATAGTCCTCTGGATGGGTAATGTAGTCAGATGCCTCTCTAGTACCACTGCGTCATGATACCAAGTGTTATGATGAATGGAGCGTAGATAGTGAATAGGTAAAATTTATGGGCCAGAACACGGTTTGAGAATTCGGGACAGTTCAGCAATGTATAATTAGCGGTAAATGTACTTCAATAAAACTTTTTGAAATGACCGACCACATATATACAAGTGTCAAAATACAAATGATGCGTAGTTGGAGTCATTGGGTCGATCGCCGAGCGACGCGTGTGGAGTCACGTCGTGAATGGTCGTATCAAGAAGATCCGCCAAGGAATGAGGGGGACTCAAAGATCGATGGCGAAGATGCAAGACGCTTCTTTATGAATCTTGATATATCTTGATGTGTCAAGAATTCATCCAAAAGGTCGTGATAATTTTGTCGATGATTCGTGAAGGTGGTCAAAGTTCCGAGGAGGTGTCAGAAGGATTGTCGGAGGGCGTGGGCAATTGGCCGAATTGTCCTTGACTGTCAGAGTGAAAAGCGAGATCTCCACGTGCGGTGAGCTATTTTTGTAGTGACAGAAATGCCCACTTGAAAAGATTAGGGACTCGTGTACAATCTTTTCACTCGTGTGAAAAGATGACGTACATCTGGTACGTAACACTTTTAGTGGCGACGTCCTGGCGTGTTAGCAGATATAGGCCAATGACACTTGTAGTAGCTCTCGATTGGATGATCGTCGTCTCGGAGGTTACTGAAAGGCTCCCAGCTATTTTGCGAGGCATCATAGCCATGTCATTTGAAAAATACTTGGTCTTTTTTTATGTGGCGTCAATGTATGAGGATGTCTTGTATTGGATCCGTGTAGTGCTTAAGCTCATTGATGTGGTGGACTAGGTACATTGCCATGCTCTCAGATAGACAAATTCATGCTACAACCGGAGTTATCATTTGCTCGATTTCAAACGGACCCAACCATGGGGATTTGAGCTTTGCAAAGACTTGTCAACGGAGTTTGATGTTCACTAAGCTGAGTAGGACACAATCATCTGTGTTGAACATGTTTGTTTTCTGTGATGTTGGTCTACTGCTCACTTCATGGCGCTTGCGACTTTGCAAGGGTCTAGCGTGTTTCCTCCCAGATGTTGGAGAAACCTTGTTAGTTGATGTCAGCAACGGAAGTGCTACTTTGACTCTGTCTTTGTTCCAATTTGGTAAACGTTTTACCTTAAAATACTTCCGACTGAGTTTTACCTGTTGCGATGGAAGTTGTAGAGTTGTATGCTAGTTTGGCACTCGGTATTTTTGCTGTCCAATTAGTTCCATGTAGCTTGCATAAAGTGCAGGGTTGTTTGAGCATCTGATTTACCTGCTTGTATTACCCTTCGGTTTGAGGTTAGAACACCGTTGATAGCTGGATCTGGTTTGTATAACACATCATGAATGTGTGTCGAAAACCGTTACTAAATGCCCATCTCTGTCGCGACTGATGGTACGTGGCACGTTATGTAGCATCACGATCTGGTCTAGAAACTTTCTTATTGTTCCTTGTACGGTGATGGTGGTTGTCTTTGGGATGAAGTGCGACATCTTGGAAAATGTGTACACCAGCACAAGGCTGGTGTCAAACACCTCCGGAGTGACAGGTTAACCTATCAGGAAGTCCATGCTGATATCGACCCACAATTGTGTCAAAATGAGGAGTAGTTCGAGCAACCCTGGTGGCTTAGTGCGACAAGATTTCTGCTACTCATAGCTGCCGTACAGTTTACATAATGCTTAAATGTCGGTCTTCATCCGGTCCCACAAGCAAAATTTCACAAAATTCTTGAGCATCTTATCCTTACAGAGGTGTACACCTTGACCGGTGTCATAACATTATGCCAATGACATTTGTCACCGCTCCTCATTTGTTGGTACGCCGACTTGGAGAGTAAATCATTGTCACCAACATTGGTCGTCAAACCAAAACTTGGCCTTGCCGCACTCACCAAAACTCCTCGTAACCTTTTGCAACCAGCCTCGCGAGGTCCTGGTCTCGTTCGACAAGCAACGCGTTAATCTCGGCCATCAAGTCTAGTCCCCAACTTAGAGCATGCGTTGAATTTGTTTTTCCAGGTTGGTAATCCATGTCGTAGTTGAAGCTGGACTTGAGGAACTCCGTCCATTGAGCTTTTTGACAACTCAGATTTGGCTAATTCTTGAGATGCTTTAGTATGTAGCGGTTAGTGTGGATGATGCACCGCTGGAATTTGAGGTAACTCTGCCATGTGTTGAACGTTTGCACAACTATGAGAATTTCGTTTTCGTGCACTGCATGTTTGAGTTCCAATTAGTGTAGCTTTCACGAAATATACACAACTGGTTGTTCTCTACCGCCATTGTCTTAGAGGAGCATGGCTTTGGTTGTTCGATCAGACTCGTTAGTGGCTATGATGCAGTCCACCAGTCAATCCTTCAACTGTAGGGCTGGTGCCAATGTCATAGCATCTTTCAAAGTGTGAAGCAATGGTTGTTCGCTATCTCCACAACTCCATTCACTAGTTTTATGAGTGAGATTGGAGAGAGGTGCTGAAATCTTGGCATAGTTCTTTAAAATTGGACGTTACTAGTTGCACAATCCCAAAAACACCTGTACGTCCCAAACAATGGTCAGTGTATGCCAATGAGCGACCGCCTTCACTCTCTTCGGGTCCAGGTCCATTTGTTTGCCGCTGATAATGTGGCCCAAAAACTCAATTGAATGGTGACCATTCGCGCAGTTTGAGATTCTTTTGTAGAATTTCTCTCTTTCTAAGATCTCAAGAACTTTTGGAGATGCCCATTGTGCTCCTCCGGGCTGGGGTTGTGTACTAGGATGTTGTTGAGGTACACGACAGCGAAGTCGTCAAGGTGCGGCCAAAGAATGTTTTTTATTACTGCCAAAATTGTTGCAAGGGCATTCGTGAGCCCAAACAACATAACAGTAAACAAGAAATTATTGTATTTGGTACAAAATGCCATTCACTCAATGTCCTCATCAGAATTGTGGATCTGATGATAACCGCTGTGTAGGTCACTTTTTGGTGACAATTCTCGTCTTGCGGAGTTGTTTCAAATGTTTGCCTGCCTATGGGAGGGGGTAGTGGTTCTTGATGTTGATGTCTTGCAATGCCCAGTAATCCTCGCACATCTGCATCTTCCATGATTGTTTTTTACCAAAAGGGTAACCATTGTGTAGAGTGACGTGGATGGTTTGGTGAACCCCTCGTCGAGTATCTCATCCAGCTGTTTTTTATTTTGATCAGCTCACGATTGCTCATTTAATAGGTCTTTTTGACTGTCGGTTTGCTGTCCAACTTGGGTTTATCTGGCGACTGATGTTGCATAGAAAGTGTAACTCTTGGTCCAGTTCTTTGGAAAAAATCCTTCGAACTCCTTGACAAAGAATACAAACTGTAATGATGTACCTTTTCTCTGGCGTACTCGAAGCCTTGCCGAGCTTTTGGCGGGAAATGGGGCCTTTTCCCAATTCTCAAAAATCAAGCTCGCGGTCAAGTTTGACTTCACTCAATTGCGAGGACGTAAGGAGGAGGAGGAGCGAGCGAGCGAGCGAGTGAACACGTGTTCCATACGCTAGGGGTGTGTTTTGCCTGCACCTTTGCGTGTCGTTCCGTACATGCCACACGAAGGTGGCTTTTACCCTCTCGGCGAGTAGCGTAACAGTTATGCTATCCCTTGAGGGGCTGTCTTGGAGGCAAGCCTCCGACAGCGTGTGCGGTCAACGTCAGGATTAAAACCGGTGACTGCGACCATGCAACCGTCGTAGTACCTCCGGTGGCATGCACAACAAGGCAACCGCACCCACCGCCTGAAGATCCACGCAACCAGCAATGTGGCTCGCCGGAGTACAGGGTCTAAGGAGGACCATTGATCAGGGTAGATTGACGGTCAGGAATTGCTCATACTAAGCTTTAGGTATGAGTAGGGCACCGGGTATAGGTGCAAGCAATTTTTTGTGATAAATGGGGAGAGAAGTAGGACAGGACTAGATGGCCGGATAATGTAAGTACCTTGTACATTGCTCATTGTAGCTAACCTGTCATAACCTGTGATAATAAGTGTCTTCTAGTTCTAGCTTCTAGACTTTTCTGATTCCATATTTCCGTTGCGACTCTCGAAACACAATTCATAATCTCCAAAGAGCACACAATCTCATATATGGTATCGGAGCCCGAGCCACACGTTTGGTGGACGCACTTCCGTAGCTCTATAAACTTCAAGGAGTGGAAGACACGGACTACGCCACACTACGTGGAGGCTGAACGAGAGGGAGATTGTTCGACCAGACTTTGAGGCCAATGCACGAGCCCACCTCGTGAAAGTTTTTCTGAATTCCTATAGTATCCACATGACCTACGGTGCACACATGGGAGATGAAGGGTGGCTTCCACGCACTTTGAAGACGTCATACGTTCATCCTGGACTGCAAAATCATTGCCGGTTTATTCTGATTACTGTAGCAATGCTACCAAGTTTTTTCAAAGGATATCCAATGGCCAAGAGTCATCAAGAGTCATGGAGCAGGGCCTGCAGTGGATTGTAGAGCAGGTGGGAACCCTTAAGTTGGAGAATGAGCAGCTCGATCGGCACATGGCTGACCTACGGAATGGGATTGACGCTGGACAGGTTTGGGCAGCCCGGTTAAGGAGTCTGCCAAGACCAAAGCTAAAGGCTCCGGAACCGTTCAAGGGTGCGAGCATTTGGACGTAGTTGTTTTCCATCAATAACTACTTTGGGACTCTAGGACACCCTCTTGAGGATGATGCTGTGAGTGTTTCATTTGCGTTGACACTACTACACAAAGCAACAATGGAGTTGTAGAGACAGCTGCATGTATTGGGCACTCGAGGTCGAGGTGGGAACGTAGTTGTGTAATATGTTGTGTTGTGGTGGTGAGGAGCAGGGCAAGCTGAAGCGCATGTACCGACGACATGGGAGTAGTTCAAGCAAGCCATTGAAGATTGGTTTGATCTTGTGAACGCTTCCATGGTTGATCGCAATAAGCTGAAGCAACTAAAGCAGGCTGGCTCCGTGCAGGAGTACATACGTTGTTTCTTGGCATTGTGCTCGGAGATAGAAGACACGAGTGAGTCAGAGATAGAGGACAAGTACTGCCATAGTTTGAAGGCAGAGATTTAGCGCATGCTGGCACTGGGTAGAATCACGGAGATCCTGGCAATGGTGGTCACTGTTGAGCGTGTTGAGCGCTTCGCTACTATTGAGGAGGTTTCCGTGAGAAGGAAGGGAATTTTTAGCATCAAGCACAACACTAACAAGTTAACCCTTTGGAGATTAACATGGTACAAGGAGGCCAGCAGCTGAGTAAGCCATGAAATGGGAGCTGTTGGATCTATGGAAATCCAGGACACCACAAGAAGGACAACAAGAAGAAGCAACAGAGGATTGGCAATAATGAGTGGCAGACGGTCAACTACTGAAAAACCTTTGTTTGCGTCAGCAAACACCAGCCCCAAAAGTCCTTCAACAACTAGATGACTGTCAAGTGTATTGCTGCGGAGCAAAGGGAGTTGGAACGTTTTGGGAATCCTCCTGAAAGCCAAAATTTCATTGGCTGGTTTTGTAGACGGTGAGGGTTGCCAGACTTGCCAGTAGATGAAAGTATTGCTGGGTTGTAGTCTGTTGCACCCTTTCTTCAGTGACGAGCTTGCGAAAAGGTTGAGGGTTGCACGACTACCTGGGAAGCCAACAAAGGCCAAGTTGGTGCAAGGGGAGTTGGAGTGTTGATTGCCCCTGAAACCTTTGAGGGTCGGTCTGGGAAAGTTTTCCTACAAAGTGAACTTCTACACATGCCCAATTGATGCCTATGACGTCATTCTAGGGGGTGACTGGCAGCACTGGTGGAATCCTGCTGTGGATCAGGTGCGCAGCCAGGTGAAGGCGAATAATTTCAGGTTGAATCTGCGTGGTACGGTCCCGACGTTTGTCAGATCGTCTCTTGGTGGCTCACTTCTTCTGTTTTGGGCGAATCTGTGACTGAGCGTGAGCTTTATGGTTGCCTCACGCCATGTTAGTAGGAATTTAGAGATAGTCACCTTTGCGAAGGGAATAACGGAATATTGCGTTAGTTTTTGTGCATGGACATGATCACAACATGTATAGGGCTATTCATGAGCTTTCCAACGCACTAAACCGCTTGTGATTCGGCCAAGCGTATCCCGAGTTACTCTTGCATAAACGCAGGTCTCATCCATCACAGAAAGCTGATGCCGCCACACGCCGTGGCGCCTTTCTTCACGTGCGAAGTGCCTTTCCCAAGGCGCAGATCCCATTGCACGTGATGTATGGGTCTCTTGCACTGTTTCCAAGCACCTCCTCCATTTTTGGGTCGAGTTTGGTGATGGGGTGTCACGAGGTTTGAAACCTGTCCGTGTACCTGCAGTCAGAATTTTGACGAAGTCCTCGAGTAACAAAACGTACTGCTGACTTTCGGACGCCGAGCCATGATTTTGGCTGTCCTCAGTAACAACCTGCACTACAGGATCCAGTGGATGATCCACCTTATCAGGTGGATTATCCACCAGACGCCTCGGCAGGCCTTCCAGAGAAATTTCTCCAGATGGTGATTTTGTTACTTGGTCCGGTCGATTATCCACCAGATTTTGAGTCACAGCTGGCTACCAGAGCCGCTGCGCACACCCCAAGTTTGGAAGGCCATATTTCCCTCGATACTTGTCCGATTCTGGTGAAACAAATTCCACCAATGGATAATATGGGAATATTATCCATTTTAGGATCCAAGCAATTCTCAAGTCGCCAGATCCGCCGGCGTGGAGTTTCCACTTTCTCGTGACTCGTCGGCGCCTCCCGACGCCGCACTTGGGTATGCGGAGCGACAATGTTTCAACAAAGAAGATTAGAGAGCATATAGTTTTTTTCTCTTTGGGCTGAGAAGAAGACCTCTAAGGAAGGCAATGTGCCATAGTTGAGTTAAGTAGAGCGCTGTGAGCAAAAGGGGGACCAAGTGCACCTTGTGTGGGTGAAAAAAAAGGAAGCAGTTGAAGAGGTGGAAGTGTTGGCAGGCAAGGCAAAGCAACAAGATGTAAAACAGAAGAAAGCACCAGCAGTAGAGCTATCAGAAGGCATTAAAGGAGTGTTAGACACCTATAGTGACGTGTGTCCTGCTGAGCTGCCAAAGGACTTACCACAAAAGTGGGACATCAACCATAAAACTGTGCTTATTCTGGGAGCAGCTCCAATGGTGTGTGCTGCTTATGGCATGAGTGACAACGAACTTAAGAAGCCGTTGGAGGAGCTAATAGAGTAGGGGTTTATAAGGCCGTATGTGTCACCATGTATTACACCGGTCGTCTTTGTGAAGAAGAAGACAGGAGGGATGCAGATGTGCATGTGCTATTAGAAACTGAATAATGGAACAATGAAGAACCGGTACCTGTTGCCAAGGGTCGAGGAGTTGATTCCGTTGCTAAGTGCAGTTCTTCAACAAGATTGACTTGCACCCGTGGTACCATCTGATCCGGATTGCAGACCAGGGTGTGTAGAAGACAGTGTTATACACGCGGTTTTACCATGTTTAGTACCTCATGATGGTTTCTGGGCTGACGAACGCTCCTCCAATGTTCATGAGTCTCATGAACATTATCTTCCACCCTCACTTGAACCAGTCTGTGGTGGTATTCCTTGTCAGTATTCTCACCTACTCTTGAACTCAGGAAGAGTATCAGTAGTACCTTATGTAAGCACTGCACATTCTTTGAAGAGGGAAGTTTTTTGCTAATCTCTCCAAGTGTGATTTTGAGAAAAGGGAAGTGGAGATCCTTGTATGTATTGTGAGAAACAAGGGTCTCCAAAGGGTTCCAAAAAGGTGGAAGCAGTTTAGCAGTGGTCTACACTGAAGTGCGTGTGTAACATTCAGATCTTCCTTGGGTAAATAAAGTGCCAGTAGAAGTTCATCCAGAGATACATAGAGAAAGCCGCATCGCTGATCTAGCTGTTGAGGAAAAATCACCAATGGGAATGGGACGATAAGGAGCCAAAGAGATTTGAGGAGCTCAAGTTTTCAATGTGTGATGCTCTGCTCATGGTGCATCCGGATTCATCGAAGGAGTATGCCATGGCAAAGGATGCAAGAGACCATTGTGACAGTGCTGATGCAGGACCACAGGAAGGGGCTGCAATCAATCATGTACACGTCTTGCAAGCTGCAAGGTATAGAGCTCAAACACGCAATCCACAAAAAAGAAATGTTGGCGGTGATCCATGCCTTCAAGTACTAGGGGCTACCTTGAGTCGCGGCGTTGTGTGGTCTTCACGGATCACTATGCCCTAAAGTACTTGAAGACGTAGAAGAACCTCAGTCATCGACAAATACACTGGATTGAGTTATCGGAAGGAATCACGAGATCATGTACAAGCTTGGGAAGGTGCATCCGGCGGATCCTCTGTCAAGGAGGCCTGGCTAGAGCCTCAACGCCATCTCGGTGCTCATGGGATCTCCAGTCATACATATCCTATTCAATTATGGCTAGGATGTATACGGCAAGTTCATGGGAGGTGTGTTGAAAGACACAATGTGGAATGGACCATATTGGAAAAGGAGGGAGGAGCAGAAGATTGTCGTGCTAGACTTTGCGCCATTGAAGCAATTGAATCTGGAGGAGGCATATGATTCCCACTACTTAGGTCACTTCTACTTTGACAAGACGTTCAAAGTCTTGGCACGCCTATACTGGTGTTTTTCAATGGTGACTGGTTCTATGAGGTTTATGAGCATATATAATGTGTGTTAATTTATGAAGGCACGGGGAGCCAAGCCACTCAATGAGCTGCAACCATGATCGATATCTGAGAGGTCATGGACAGACATATCGCTTGACTTCATCAGTGGATTGCCTATGACACACCAAGGCAATGACACGGTGTTGGCAGTGGTGGGTTGGTTTTGTAAGATGGCCCATGTTATCGCATGTCCGAAGAGTATCACCGCGGCTGGGAGAGTGCAACTCTTCCACAGTCATGTCATTCCCTTACATGGAATGCCGCAGTAGGTGGTCTCAGATCGAGATCCATGCTTCACTTTGTGGTTCTGGAAAGATCTCATAGGGAAGCTAAGCACGCGGATGCAGCTGACCACTGCATACCACCCACAGAGGGATGGACAGACATCAGAGCCTTAGTGTAGAGTATGGAACCACCGGATGGAGAGGGTTGGGATCAGAAGCTCAGAGAGACAGAGTTTACCTGCAACTCAGCAGTTTTAGCTTCAACAATGAAGTCACAACTTGAGGTGGTTTATGGCCACTAGCCACTCAGCCCAGCCGTCATCGCTAGAGCTATATCTCTTCCCACTGTGCATAAGATTCGTGATGGGTTTTTCACCACGTGGGACGTGTTACGAAAACATCTATTGAAGACACAGAAAGCAGTAGAAGCAGCAAGCAGACTACCATTGAATTGCTAAGGAGTTCCAAGTGGACGATCAGGTCAAGCTCAATTCTGCTAACCTGCAACAGATGGGAGTTGGAAGTCCAAGTTGAAGCCCAGATGGGTGGGTCCGATCCGCATCTTCGAGAAGCGGTCGGCTGTGTCCTACAAGCTGGAGCTTCAAGCTCATTACACCAGTCATCCGGTGTTCCCGATCTCCATGCTTCATCCTTATCGCGACCCCAACACCTTCTTCTAGGGTCATGGGACAGCTTCACCTCCTACCATACAGGTTGAAGGAAGCGAGGAATTTGAGGTGGAGAAGATTCTGAGAAACTGCTACAGGGGACGTTGGCGTGAGTTTCTGGTGCAATGGAAGGGGTATCCAGCTGAACACAACTCTTGGGAGCCAGAGGTCAACTTCAATGTCGGGGGTACCATCAGGCGCACCGGGATGTTGCGCCTTCAACGTGGGAGGGAGGGGGGGGATTTGACAAGGTACCTGCTTTTTCTGGCATACTCAGGGTATTGCCGGAATTTTAGGAGAAATCTGGGCCTTTTTCTGATTCTTGGAATTTGAGATCGCGGTCGATTTTGACTTTGCTCAATTTTGAGGATGCAAGGAGGAGGAGGAGGAAGCAAGCAAGTGAGAAAATGCGTACTCCACACGCTAGGGGCGTGTTCTAATTGCTCATTTACGTGGCATTCCACACGTGCCACGCTAAGGTGGCTTTCACCCTTTTGGTGAGTAGTTTAACAGTTATGCTATCCACCAAGGGGCTATCTTGGAGGCGAGCCTCCGACAACGTGTGCGGTCAATTACAGGAGAAAAACCGTTGACTATGACTGTGCGACCGTTGCAGTACCTCCGGTGACGTGCACAACAAGGCGACCGCACCCACCGCCTGGAGACATAAGCGACCAATAATGTGACTCCTTGGAGCACAGGGTCCAAGGAGGACTGTCGATCTTGGTAATTTGATGGCCAGGCACTGCTCGCACGAAGCATTAGGTGCAATTAGGGCACCAGGTATAGGCACAAGTAGCTAGTTGTAGCAAGCTAGGAGAGGAGTAGGTAAGGGCCAGGACTAGCTGGCGGAACATTATAAATACATTGTACATTGCTCATTATGATTAACCTGTCATAGCTCGTCATAATCATTGTTTTCTAGCTCTGGATTCCAGACTTCTCCAAGTCTATCTTTCCGCTGCGATTGTGCTCTCCACACACAAAGGCTTAATATCCAAAGACTACACAATCTCACATAAGCTCCCCTGGAACAAGTGTGAGATTTTCAGGTGTTGAGATCAATGTCATGGTGTCTGCTATCGTGATGTCTTCTGCTTATCTGGTTACCACATGCTTGTGCTCTCTTTTGCAGATACCTTTTTGGCCAAGTCTAGTGATATCGGTTGAAATTTCATGACTTGTATATTCCTGTGTTACTTCCACCTCTGTTGCTTCCCGTAACTGTTGCTACCTTGTGGATCGCTCGTTCAAAGGTAGGCGACTCTTTCTACCATTGATAAGTAGACTACTCCACTGCTCCTGTCTACTTACGGATTGTGTTGGTACAACAAATCTTGCCTGAGGATGACTTTGTGGTTGCTCATTTGACATGTGCTCCACACCACAAAGTCATGCTGATCTCCGATGTGCACTTGGAGAGGTTGCAAAGTTAATAGATCTGCAGTTGCCCATGGATGGTTTTTCCTTTTAACACCCCTGGTTTGGTGTGCAAACATTACTTTCAAACCATGTAGTTACTCATGAAACTTTGAGAATCTCCTCCATTTAGTAATGCGGATCCTACTATGTGATGTTTTACAATCCTTAGATTGTAATCATACAAGTGTTGTGAGTTGGTCATCATCGTAATCATCGTCAAAGTTTACGATCTCAGGAACCTTCATTTGCAGCAATGTGAGCCGCTCAAATAAGAGATCAGTGGAGACATTTGTTTATGACCAAACAGGAGTTTCACTATCCACACCTACCCTTTGTTGTTTCCTGACTCCTCATTTTTCCTCTATGAATGTTCCCCCTTTTTGGCTGCTTGTTTTTGTTTTTGACTATTGCACAAGATGTGCCCCGAATTCCCGCAAGTCTAGCATTTCCATTGGTTGCGTTGAGCGATAGCGTCAATCTTCATCGGAGACAAAGTTTCTGTCAACTTCTGATTCCCTCCACCACAATTTGGTTGTAGCCTTGTGGCTGCCAGCAATTGGATTCTTACATCCGAGCATTGTAACCGGTGCTTTCGATGCGATGGGCTACTATGATCATTTGCAAAAAAAAAATCTTGGATACTGAATATGGCAAACATTGCTTGCCTGATTTTGTGCCTAAGGCCATTGTTGTAGAAAAAACACAGTTCATGGAGGGTGAGGTCACTACTGGTGATGGTTTTCATGAGAATACCATACATAATCTGCATTGCTCGACTGCATACACAGGTGTTGAGGCTTGCACTGTGTGTTCAACTTCTTGTTAATCTTTCCAAAGCTTGAAAGCATGGCACATGAAAATTCCACCCAATCATGTGAAGGAGTAAGCGAGTCACACCATGTTGGATTTGTCTACTTGAGCAATAGAAAACCTGTGGTTGAGGACGTGAGAGCAGTCGCTTGAGCCATCGACCTAGCTCCACCAGTCTCCTGCTACCGGTGGATGATCTTTACATTGGACCACCAACTCAAAACTATACCACGCAAAAGCGAGGTCATGAGGCCAATTTTTCCATTGTCGATATTGACCCCAACAGTGGTAAAGTTCACCTATAAACTTGTCAGTCAGACCCAAACCGTCAGTCTCAGAGAGTTTGTAGGTTCGCTGAGCCAGAGGGGACCATCATCGGTTTGGCCGTCGGTGCCGTTGGTGTTATGCAATTGCCGTGAAATTTGTCACTGCCATTTGGTTCACCTAGAGAGCGTCGTTGACTGCATGCTACTGATCCTAAATCACGGAGATCTTTACCGGTCACTGCTGCTTGTTGTTGGACACACTTGCTCTCTTCACTGTGGTTGTCATGTGGTCTGTAACACTATGAATGATGGAGACACGTGAAGAATTGTGCAAGGTTGTCGCTTTCTCATTTATGTGTAGGCTATCCCTCCAGGGCTGCTACGCTTTGATACCAAGTGTTACACCAAGCAGAATGTAGGTGGTTCACATGGATGAAATGGGGATCAGAAGACAATACAAGGAATGGCGATAACTGGATTATTTGTCTTCAAGAGTAAGTGCATTTTGATGAAAATTTTTCAACATGCCGGGCCCACACGTAAAATAGGTAGGAACACAAGGAGGTATTACCTGGGTCTCAGGCACTGGATTCAAGCAATTTGTGTGATGTTGTGCCAGAAGTCATTGCTTCGAGAAACTCCGCTGAGAAATTGGGGGATTGCGAGACTATCAATGCATGTATTCATGGAAGTCCAATACCATGAAGAATTCAACTAAACAGTATGAAAACATCAATACAATTTGTAGCACTTCTGTCAATCCTTTATGAAAGTGGCAAAATGTGTCCGAATACTCAGGAAAACAACACCTTAGGTCAGGGCAGGTGGCCAAAACACCCTTAGCCAAATGGTATAAAAACAAAAGGTCAACGCATGATGGGCCACAAATACAAGGACAGAAATTCCCAATCGCAGCTTAGGAACTCGTGTACATCTGGGACATAGCAGTTGCGTGGTGAGTTGTCGCTTCAAGAAACTCCACCGAGAAGTCAGGCAGTTTTGAGAATGTTGAAGTGTGACTTCATATCTTTCAAGCTTCATCAAGAAGTCAACCGAACATTATCAAAGCATTGATACGATTCTCAACACTTCTATCTACCATTCTAGAAAGCAGTTGGATGTGTCGTAACCTTAAGGAACGGAACATTGGAGGTTAGAGCAGGTAGCCAAAGTGCCCTCCGCGGAACGGCTTAAAAATCTAGAGGTCAACGCATGGTGCACCATGAATGTAATACAATTATGGTCCACTCATGGAGTTTAGGGACTCGTGTACATCTAGGACGTAACACATCCTCCGACTTAGCCGTGCCGTCCGGCACGTTAGCAAACGTAGGTCAGAAACGTCTAAAGAAACTTTAAATCACATACTTGACGTCTTGGAGGTTGTTGTAGGGCTCCCAGTTGTCGTGCGCAGCGTCATGGCTGTGCCGCTTGACCAAATTCGTGGTCTTTTTTCCACAGAGATGATGTCTGAGGATGTCATCAATCACGTTCTCCGTGTTCCCATCCATTTGTATTGGAGATGGAGGGACATCTCTACGAAGAAACGTTTTGTTAGGGTCCTGGTAGTGCTTGATTTTGCTGACGTGGAAGACCGGATGGATTGCCATGCAATGAGGTAGGTGAAGGCAAGCGACAACCGGGATTTGAATTTTACAAAATTGCAAACAAGTCCAACTATTGGAGTTTGAAATTCTCAAACACTTGTCCACGTAGCTTGATGTTCGCTAAGCTGTGTAGCATGCAATTGCTAGTACTAGGTACATCTTTCTCACAATGGTAGTCCACTATTCACTTCATTGCCACATGCATCTTCACGAAGGTTTGGTGTGTTTCCTTCCAGGTGTTGGAGAAACCTCAGTAATGGATTTCAACTGTGGGAGTGTTGTTATCACTCCGCAGTGCTATGAGTGTGGTAGGAATTTTGCTGCAAACCATTTCAAACAACAACTTGTTAAGAAGTGCCTCTGCCATGGATGCCGTTTTCCATTTTCCTGGTCCAACCACTAGAGAGTGTTTAGATGTCCAATCTGATTGCAGATTTGGACTCCTTGGATTTCGCCATGCGATTTCGAGCTTTCAGTTGCTCGATTTGGTTGAGAATTCAGAAAGTCAGCCTTACCCAAAATTCGGGTGGTGCGGCGGGTGGAATCTGGTACCCGTTCGGGGTGACGGGATACTCCACTGCTGGTGGTCCATGTTCAGCTCCAGCTGGCTCCATAGACCTCAAGGCCCTAAAGGAAGCAACCAGGGAGGTCCCCTGGACCAGCGCGAGCCACCCTTTGACTTGTCAATGAAAGAAAGGCGCTTCGAGCCGTCGTCGGCTCATGTCGGAGACGACTCGTGGCAGCCAAAGGCGGCTCCACCAAGTGTTGCTTGGATGGGCGTAGCAGGGGCTATACTGCTCTGTTTTGGGCGTGCTTGGTTGCATTAGAAATCTCAGCCAAAAAAACCATCAATGATTCTTAGCCTTTCTCAGTTTCCGCAATCTGCATTCTGCCTGAATTCTCCACCCTTGGTATTGTGGCAACCCAAAGCACACACCTCCCTTGGGAGTCTCTTTGCCCTAAGAAGCCGTGCACACTTAGGTGGTTCAGGGAACGCCAGGACAGCATTCTTGACAAAGGGTTATGGGCCCACAGCCCTGACCTACCTACCAAGACGTTCACGGCTTCCCCAATGCACGGGAGTGTCGCTCCTGGCGACATCGCCATCGCACTTTGAGACTGTTCATTGCAGAACTTCAGCCTGGCACAGAAGACAGAGTCCTCACTCATCCAAAAGTACATGGACGGAACTGATTTTGGACTGTGGCGGTGGCATTTTGAGATCTACCTCACGCAAAAGGGACTGCTGGAGTTCATGAAGGGCACGGAGGTTCAAGATGCGAGCGCAACGGACGAGGAGAAGACGGCCTTCGCGAGGAAGAACACGGAGGCGCTGATGCTCCTATTGTCGACGATGCATAAATGTCAGTGGGGCTACATCCAGGGCTGCGACCTGGCAGCTGACACATGGAAGAAGCTCTGCTCCATCCACTAATCAACATCCCTGGCCAACAAGATCTTTGCAATGAAGAAACTCTTGACGGTGAGGATCGAGGAGGGTGAGAACGTCATTTCTGCCATGCAACAGATCGAGTCTCTTGCCTCACAATGCAATGATGTGGGGTGGAAGATTGACACGAAGATGCAGGTGATGGCGCTCCTCATGGCTCTACCCAATAGTTGGAGCCCTCTCATCACCGTGCTGGGAGGTTGGGAGGAGAATGAACTCACTTACGGCACAGTCGCCGAGTACATCCACAACGGGGTACACCGTCGGATCGATGGCGAGACCTCATTATCCTCAACTGCCCTGGTCACCAAAACACACGGTGGCAGTAGCAGTGTTGTTTGTTTAGTTTAATTATGCAAGCTTAGAAGTTTATGTTACTTAGGATTGAGAAATATAGTAGGATGAGAAAGGACACAAGATGTGGTGAATGTGAGATATACATATATATATATATATATATTAATATATATGTGATTTTGTATACACAGAGATTTACATTTACATGAGAGAAGGATCTGATGCTAGAAACATGGAAGAGTCTAGTCTAACTCAGATTTATCAAAGCCACCGATATAAAACACCGGAGGTGATACAAAGTACCTTCCTCACAAGTGACTAATTCACACAGCCGTGGCCGAGTGAATGACAAGGCTTGTGAGGTTGTGATGTCTTGGAAATGTTGAGCCTTGTGGTGGTTGACTGTGGGCGTTGTGTCCTTGGTCCTTTAGATGACGAGAGTTGTGAATTGGATTAATAGATAGATCAACTAAGACTAACCAAGTAGGTCTATATATACTTGTTGTGTATAGGATACTACACTAGAGTATAATTAAATGGTCTAGGAATATGAAGAGTCACTGAGTTGGTTGAGTAACCACTTTATGGCTTTCGGGTAGTTACAACCTCCACAGGAGGTTTCTTGTAGGAAGTAACTGAATGTGGTGGTTGTGGAGAGGTTGCGAAGTATTCAAAGAGTCTTGAGAGAAAAACATGGAAAAAGATCTGATCTGTCCTTGAGAAATATAAGTAGTGCAAAATGCTGCCGAAATTATCAGAAGGTACTTAGTGAGAAAAATAAGTAGATACGCGATCCCAGTAGATGAGACCGAATTAATTACAACACCCCCCCTCGATCGAAGAAGAGGAGAGCGGGAGCTACCCAAAGAACTCCGTAAGGGTCGGGCATTGAGGAGGCGGGGAGGGGGTGGGGTGGAGAGGGGGGATGTCGGTGGAAAATGTGAGGGGAGGCTGCGACGGAAGATGGAGGTCAAGGTTGTGAGGTGGGAGAAGGAGTGGCCAAGTGACAGGGTCTGGCCAATGGATGTAGGGAGTAGGTGACCGGGGTGAATCGGTGGAACGGGGGGAGGTGGGCACGGAGGTAAAGGATAGGTGGTGGAGACGGGACCCGGGGTCGGCGAGACTGGTGTTTGGGCGGAGGAGGAAAAAAGAGAAGGCCACCTGGTGGCGAGCCGTGGCTGGAGGTGGAGCGGAGCGGTTGGGCAGGCCGAACAGGCTGCACAACCGCTCCAGGCCGTTGTGGAGTTGCGGAGCCATGGCGGTGAAAGGGGCGCACGCCGGCTGAACGGGGGGAGGGGAGGGGACCAAGCCCGCGCCGTTACGGAGGTGCACGGCCCTAAAAAGGCCCACCCCCTCCCAGATCGCGCAACTCCAAGGAGGTGCGCAAAGGGAGAGGGCAGGGAAGGGAGGGAGAGCCGCGCAACGGAAAGGCATTGCGTGGTTTGGCGCCGACGCCGGAGTGCGTGGAGCCGCGCACGAAGGCGCGCGCTCCACGCGGGGCCATCGAGGAGAAGAGGGGAAGGGGAGGGGGGTGCCGCGCTGCTCCGCCCAGCGACCCGAGCGACGGCGGGGGGTTGGGCAGGGGGGGGGGGGGGGGGGGGGGGCGGCACGAGCAAGGGCCGCAGCACGGGGAGGGAGCAGCCGAGGCGCAAGGAGGGCACCGCGCTGCGAGGTCACCGAGGAGAGGCGCCGAGGGTGGGAGGAAGGAGAGGGATGGGAGGGTATGGGAAGGGGAGAAGGGGAGGTTGGGGGCAGGTGAGGGATGGGTAAGGAGCAGGAGGGGTGGGAGATGGGAATGGGGGCAAAGCGGGGGACCAAGGCACCCTGGAAGTGGGAAAGGTAGGGAGGAAGGACAGAAAAGGGGGGTGAAGGAGGGAGAACAGTGAGACGAGAAGGAAGAAGGAGAAGGTCAAGGACGAAGGAGGGGAGGGGAAGAAGACAGATGTGAAAGGAGGGCGGGGATAAGGGAGAAGGAGGGTGGGTGCGGGGCAAAGGGAGGAGTATAAGGGAGCAGAGGGAGAACAGAGACAGGGCACAGCGGTATTTTGCCCTTGTTGAGCGTACGGTGTCTGCGATCGCCGTGGGAGGACACCTCGTCGGTGGGCGGGACCGAAGCGGAATCGGCAAAGGACGCCACGATGGCGACCATGTCGGGGAAGAGATCCGCCGCGGTGGAGCGTCGCGCTATGGCAGTGAAGTGGGAAGAAGGCCATGGCAGGATCCGGGGACGGCAATGCCTGTGGGCGCGGTGCGCCGCATGACGGGAGTGGTGGCAAGTGCGGCCCACGCCGACCGTGCAAGTGCCGGGACGGGCGAGGAGGCAGGTTGTCAAAGTGGAGTTGTCAACACCGCCAAAGGAGACGAAGAAGATGTGGGATGATGCAGTGGATGTGACGATGGCAGAATGGGAGGAGGCAGAGGCGGGCTTGCAGTTGACCGAACCGGCGCATGCATTGGTGAGGTCGATGGGGATCCCCGCGGAGTGGGGAGAAGCAGCGGTAGGGGCCTTAAGGAATGCGGCTGCATTTGTGGAGGCGGCAGGCCCAACAGTGATGGAGATCACGGTGTCGGAGCTTGTGCGCGAGATGCAAATGGAGGTGTGGGCCGAGTGGGAGAGGAAGGAGAACGAGGGGAGGGATGGAAGGGATGTAGTAGCAGTGGGAGAGGGAGGAGGAACCGAGAGGGATTTGATGGAAGAGTTGATCAAGAATGTACGGGCAAAGGCGCCACCGGCCGTCATGTTCAAGGATGTAGGATTTGAGTTTTTGGAGGCGGAAGCATGCGGAAGGGTGGTAGAGGAGGTAATGATGCGGCGGCCACCGGAAAGAGAGATGGAGGAAGTGTATAGGGTGACAAGCATTACTGTATGGAAAATAGCGCGGTTGTGCAGAAAAATGATAGAGGCATTGGGGGATGGTGGGAGAGAAGGGACAAAGAGGACGCCAGAGGCGGTGGTGGCGGTATGGCTGATTGGAGAGATCATTGGGTCGATGGAGGGTGAAGTAGGGAGTGCGGCATTGGATAGGCTGGAAAATCCACAAAAGAGGATGGAGAGAATGTGCATGTGTGCTCGGGACAGTCCATGGTTTGAGTACATAAGCGGGGATATGGGACGGGCAAGAGTTTGGGGGGAGAATGAGTCGGTGGGTTCTTCGTGAAGGATGTGGAATGAAGCCGGAGGATGTGGGAGGGGCGTGTAAAGGCCAGCCTTGTGTATGCATGTTTGATGTTGGGTGGGGTTGACGCTTTTTGTAAGAAATTCTGCCGGTTGTTGTTTGCCTGGTATATGTAGAAGTTGAAGTGTATAATCAAGAACTTTGGATCGGAGCCAGTGCCCTTTGATGTCTATATGTTTACTGTGGCCATTGTATTGAGTAGAGGCACTAAGATTGATAGCAGATTGATTGTCCACAAATAGTGGTGTTGGGCCTTGTTGAGGAAATCCAATCTCGGATAGAAGATTGCGCAAGTATGTAATTTCTTGTGCCGCGTGTGTTGCTGCAACGTGTTCTGCTTCAGTCGAACTCAAGGTGATGATGTCTTGTTTCTTGCTTATCCATGAGATGGCAGCGCCACCAAAGGTACAAAGATAACCAGTGCAACTGAAAAGATCACCAGGGGTACCCCCGTAGTCTGAGTCGCTGTAACAGACCAGATGAAGATGAGTCTCGGTTCCATATTCGAGATAGACGTCAGGGGTGGAACAGAAATATCGGAGAGCTCGGTCGATTTCATGGCAGGCAGACTCTGGACGGGTCTTGCTGAAACTGGCCAGCTTACTGACAGCATATTGGAGATCTGGTCGCGTACACCAGGCAGCATAAGCTGTGTATTGATATATACTACATGATGTTTCGGTAGGGTCTCCGGGAGCCGGTGGAATGATTCTTCCAGTGACAAATTTCCACAGACTATGGACTCGGGCAAGTGCTTCAAAGTTGAATGCCAAATTTGCAAAGTTCTTCCCATCAAACTTTTCAACGTTGTTGATTGTCAAGGAGAGTGATGATGAAGAGATAATGTAGTCGGAAGGATTGAACTGAACTTTCGAGAGATGATTTGTTGATGGGGACGTTGTTGGCTTTATAGGAATGGGCATGGTTGATTCAGATGTTGCTTGAGTGTTGGGTGAGGGAAAACTAGTTGAGTTGTGTTGTTGTTTTTACACAAAAACTCGTTGATTTGTTTTTGTGCACCAAGTTGTGCTTGTGCAACTGCTTGTGCTGCTTCTCGTTGCGCTTGTGCGACAAAAAGAGCCGCATCAGTTGATTGATTCTGTGATTGAGGGGATAGATTGATTACTTATGCATTTGCAAGGGCGTCTTGAGCTTCTGCTTGTTCCACCTTTTGTTGAGCAAGTGCGACAGCCTGTTGAACCTGTTGTTGGGCAAGAAGTGTTGTATTTTCTGACTCCTTCTGTAGTTGTCTTGCTGCTTCTTCTGCTTGAATTCGAGCAAGGGCTTCTGCTTCTGCTTTCTGTTTTGCTGTTTCTGCACACTGTTGAGCTTCAATTGTGGCCTGGTTTGCTTGTTGTTGAGTGAGGAGTGTTGCTTGTTCTGCTGCTTGTAAGGCACGCGTTGTTTCTTCATTTGCACGTCGTTCAACGTCTGCTACCACTTGTGTCGCATGCTCGAGGGCTCTGACTGCATTTGCATCAGATTCTTCCTTGTCCATACGTACGAGGCGTAGCTGTTCTTGAAGTTCTTCAAGTTGTTTTATGAAGAAGGCTAACTTCTGCTCCATGGCCTTCTTTTCTTCAGCAAATTTGGTGTCGCGTTTGACGTCCCTTCTTGCTTGTTCGATGAGAGCCTGTTGCTGGCTACCTTGGGCAAAACGTACTCCTTGAAAGAACTGTGATTCAGTTGGTGCAGAGTGTGTGCCACTGAATTATGGAAAAACTGGTTGCTGATCCAGGATTGCATGAGCAACTGCTTCATCATGGGCGTCAGCCATGTTTTGATCACTTGTATTGTTGGCCATGAAATCTGTAGGGGATCAAAGGAAGAGGGAAAAGATCACCAAAAGCTATGGACTTCTTTTTAAGTTAAAAGAATGAAGAGAACAGTTCCAAGCTTGATTCATATAGAACCTTGCTCTAATACCATGTTGTGATACCACCTTGCTCTGATACCAAGAAGGATCTGATGCTAGAAATATGGAAGAGTCTAGTCTAACTCAGATTTATCAAAGCCACCGATATAAAACACCGGAGGTGATACAAAGTACCTTCCTCACAAGTGACTAATTCACACAGCCGTGGCTGAGTGAATGACAAGGCTTGTGAGGTTGTGATGTCTTGGAAATGTTGAGCCTTGTGGTGGCTGACTGTGGGCGTTGTGTCCTTGGTCCTTAAGATGACGAGAGTTGTGA